>JAHWFP010138211.1:0-58117 GCA_023313725.1 Lithobius niger | reverse complement strand
TTTTGGTACGGTCTTTGACTTAAGTTAAATCTCAACTCTTGGTTGCGTGGGGTGTTGTCATCAGTGCGGCCTGTATTTGTATTGTCGGTCTGCCTGGCACTGATGGCCTTCATGATGTTGCAGTCAATTTATAACCCTGAAGCTTATGCTCTTGTATGGTGTAGTTTTTGTCACAGTTTCTCGTTTTTGTATTTCCGGTATTTCCATGTTTCTGTTTCCTTCGTGTGCCTTTCGACCATGATGGACATTGTGCTGTACCTTTCTTGAATCTTTTTCTCTTGTACTCCGTTCTGCTTGGAGCGGCACTTTTTTTTTACCTTCAATTAATGGGGAATTTTGCACTTATCATGTTTGAAGGTAAGATCATGGGATCAGGTAAATATGTGTTAAGATATAAACTTTATTGCTGTTTTTTTTTTAACCTATCCTTCTTTTATTTGTAGAATTGTTGGAGAGGTCAATCTGAATGATAACTTTGAAACGTTTGAGTAACATGACTAGTTACGTCAGTTATTCTCTTCTCCATGCGAGTCCTGCTCTTTTGTTTGCCTTTATTTCTTCATACTTCATTGAATCTGAATGAATGCTTCTAAAACTGCCTCTAAAAGCTATGAAAGAGTTGCCCTACACTACCACTTGCACAAAACCAAATCTGGTATAAGAGAAGCTACCAGGTTTCCAAATAGGGTCGTGTTTTGAAAGTAGTGATGTCATTCAATCAGGGAAAAGCCACCAAGGTTAAACCTATTAACCAGAAAATGTGGCGCATTGCCATTTTATTTATTTCACGAAGTTAGGAATGATTAAAATTATCTGCAAATGTGACGGATTGCACAAATGTCAATTTCTGATTAATTGTACAGTTTTTTAAGTACATATTACAGCACCGCAAGAAAGTAGTCATACAATAACAACGGTGTTGACTTTGTGCGTCAACATTTTTTGAGAGAGTGAGCGTGAGCAGAATAGCGTTGCAGATGGAATTACGGCCAAAACCAAATCTGATATAAAAGAAGCTGCCAGGTTTCCAAATAGGGTTGGGTTTGACTTTTGACTTCAACCATGTTTTTTAAAAGTCACACACCCGCAGGCATTCTTTTTAATTGAATTTTAACAAGAGTGGACACATCAAACACTTAAAGAAGACAGCATTACGCCTAGTTGGCAGATTAATAGCGTTAACTTTGATGGCCTTTCCCTAGTTGAATGATATCACTACTTTCAAAAGCCGACTTTTTCTAGAAACATTATCTTAGACGAATTTTGGTTTTGGGGATGCCATTACTTTCATAGGACTTAAATCGCGCGAAACATCACACCTAACTTCATCCGTACATTGCAAGAAACTCTATGTATTTGCAATTGTGTTTATGTGATTAAGAAGATACAGAAGAAGTTGAGACTTCTCTTGGCGGTCTCTCAAACACCATTACTTGTCTTGAGTGTCATTTTTATTTTTAAAAACTTTAATTTTTAACGACTTTTCAAGTCTGATCTACCTTCATCTATGCCAAAGTTTGTTTTAATGCCACTTGAAACATCCGGTAAATTGAAGCCAGTGCAAGTGGCAACGAGTTTAGTGTCGCAACCGAAGCAACGTCAAACATTTAGGCTTACCAATGTTTTTACATGTTTTTTTTAAAGAAGTCCTACAAAAAGCTAACCTTGGTTTTGGTTTATGTTTGGTTTTGGGCGACTGACCCACACTTTAATGTTGAATATTTCTGCTTGATTGGACCCTTTGTTCACGTTCTATATTTTTTCTACCTTTTCTTGAAATA
The DNA here is from genome assembly GCA_023313725.1 of Lithobius niger. Lineage (NCBI taxonomy): Eukaryota > Metazoa > Arthropoda > Chilopoda > Lithobiomorpha > Lithobiidae > Lithobius > Lithobius niger. The sequence goes on along the minus strand of JAHWFP010138211.1, from coordinate 56,336 downwards.
AAAGACAACAAACTCTTAATGAGTTGCCTTTTTGCAACAACAATGTATTCTGACAATTAATTACCGAAATGGTAATCTATTTTGAAAGTTTGTCGTGCTCTCATGAGAGGGGCAATTTTTCTAGGTACAATGATAATCAGAATCTACTGCTGGATAACAATAAAAACCGATGATTACAACCATAATTCTGCACTTACACACCTCTTCGGGGCCACGTGCTGCAACCCATATTTTTAAGAAAAGGTACTCCCCATAGCACTCTTTACCAGTGTACCAAACTTCAGATTTCCCCTATGAGAATTAACAAGTTTTGGTTTTGGTTGGAGATCACCACTTTCATAGGACCTGCATCGCACAAACCATCATGCACGCCTTCAACTCCACTTTATTGATGTACATATATACAACTTTCTTAACACGATTAAAAAGACAGATAATAAGCGAGACTTATCCTATAGGCTATCACAACTTGCACAGGACTTTTTTTTAGGTCCTAACTACCTCCATCCATATCTTCACTCTAAACCTTCATCTATAATAATAATAATGATAATAAATTTATTCTCATTACAAGAGAAAAAGGGATTGAGTATAGGGTGCCATAAGGTACCTCTTACATACCTACCAGGTAAGAAGGATAAGCAATGTTTGCAAAAAGATGCCATTGTCGTAAAAATTAGGCTTTAAAGGCTCAGACTAACAGTAATAAAAAGCACTAGTACCAGGGTATGTACACCTGAAGTCCGCGTCGAAATGAGACAGACGGGGCGTCCACCAATGTTTGCGGCAGAGTATAACAAAGTTTGCTTCGTGCAATGTAGAACAGCGCACCCTGCCCAGTGAAATAAAGCCATTCCAATGACTGACCTGCCCCCTTACAATGTCAAAAAGTTTAGTGCAACAATCAAAGTACGTAGCGAGAAGCAACACAACATAATTCGGCCTACCAATGTTTGATTATGTTTTTTTTTTTAAAGAAGACCTGCCTCTTCAAAAAATACTGTTTTTTACCGTGCTCAAGATCTGCGTTCTGTTTTCAACTCTTCTAGCAATTGTAGATACTAAATACAGATGCAAACCTATTTACGTTGCCTTTTGGACTTATATGTCAGGCAGTCTAACATATAAGTCCAAAAGGCAAGGTAAATGGGTTTGCATCTGTATTTACTTATGTCTTGTGAGCCTTTGGCTTTTCCGTCTTTAATTGTAAATACTAATGTCTTAGTTAGTCGCCTCTTTGCAACACGAACTTATTTTGACAATTAAGTACTGAACCCATAAGCGTACTAACATTTAAGCCTGTTATAATCTAATGCGAACGACAATGCAAATAATGGTTACAGCAATAATTTTTCACTTAGATGCCACTTGAGGTCCACGTGCTTCTAGCTGCAACCCCATTTTAGAAAAGGATATCTCCCAATACGACGCTTTACCTATATGTCAAAATTTAGATTTGCCAACTTTCCGTAGCGAGCTGTGCGTGTGTGTTTATACAACGTGAGAACTAAAATGGAATCCATGTCCTGAGACATCTAGCTCGTTTATTGGCTATTAAGGGTTTTTCTTTCTGCATTAATGATATGTTCCCACACTTTAATGTTGAGGTTTTCTTCGATCTCTCGCACCCATTCTAACGATTCTCAAAGATTTCTACCGCATGGGGAATTTTCATCAGTAGAGTGAAATCATTGTTACTCTTGTTACTGTTAAAAGACACAGTGCGCCAGTTGTTGTAATTTTACTGACGGAGCCAATCCCAAACCGGGTTATCAGCCCGGAGTCTGCCAGTGAGCCGCTTTTTGAAAATTTGTTTACAACAACATTGTATCTAACAACAATTAAGCAAATAACAACTAATAATATTATGTACTTAGAGGCTGCACACTAGCCTGCATCTAGATTTATACGCTTATGGTTCAACAGTAGTAGTTAACCAAATCATTCCTTGATGAAATATCGCTTAGCAGCTGAGCAATGCATACAAAATACTTCTAGCGTTTCAAACAATGACATTAAGCAAATACCAAGACAGAGACCAACATTTCCTCCAAGATCACATAGTAAGGCAACAAAACTGTACACGAATTTTTCTTTAGAAATTAATACAATGTTGTCCGGATAATGAAGTTCCACATCGAAAGTTTTAAGCAGGCTGTCTCCTGATTTTGCAGTTCCTGTGCGATAAATGGTTTCACGGCATTTGCGCAAACATGGATTCTGGTTGAAGTTGAAAAATTTAGCAAATTCAAATTGAGCATTCCATACTGTGTTAAAGGTGTCACAGACTTTTAAATTCGGCAGGCCCATGTCCGGTAATCTGTGAATGTTAAAGTAATAGGTTGGGAAAACAGATAAGTATGTAGTTCTACACAGTATGCTGTAGTGCAAAGGAAACCTTAAGCTGTAGTTTCTGCAAAGCACCTGTAACCTAAATGCCAAAGTAGCCTAATTTTTCTTACGACTTACAGTCGCATTTTTCACATATTTTGAAGGCTGAAACCAAACGAGGTTACAGTTAAGCATTTCTAAAATGAATGGAAGCGCTTCAAGGTTTAATTAGATCATAAGATTCGTTTCCGAGTACAAACAGTAAGGTTAAAGGATTATGGGTTAAGGGAAACGTAGGGATGGTGTAAAGGGGATGCGCGACGCATTTACAGCGTAACATAATAAAAAAAATATGGATCCTGAAATGGTCCAAATTCAGCTCCACATGCTAAAAAACCATACGATAAGCTTTCACAAAATAGTTAGTATGAAGTGTTGAAAGTAATGTGTTCGTACTTTTGGCAGCTGCACTTAAATGATCTTAAGAATTTTCTAGCAAAATTTATCATTCTCCGTCTTGGGTAACTGTTTTGAACTTGAGGTTCTCCAAACCAGTAGTGCCAGCTGTACAATAAAAAAATCACCCATTCAATCAATGTAGAGGAAATTTTAGAATCGTTTACCGTTGCCTAACTTGCCGAACAAAATGGTTTGCTTTGTAATTCGCAAATGAAACAAAACCTTGTTTCGCCACAACGTGGGAACGTCAAGGATAATATATCTTGATAACCGTTGCTGGGACACATCGTAGTTACTTTTGGTTCTAAGGACATAGTTGCACGTAACATTAAATCCTAATTAACGCCTTTCGTTAAGTAATCCTTTAAAAAGCACACTCCAACGCCAATCTCTTTGTGTTTGAATAAAAATATGCAAACCTAACTCCCTAAATAAGAATTACAGAGAATCGGGTTAAACACTAGAAGGATCGGGAGGGGAAAGAGGGACGGGAGCCCGAATTTGAGAGTTCAGCACGCTGGGGTCTCTGACAGGAGGTATTCCTATGAACTGGTTACTTCATTAGGATTACCACTTCATTAGCAGTTGAAGCAGACAATTAGCATTCTAACTGAATTTTGTAAGAAATTTGCATATCAGGCCAAGAAATCCTCCACTGAGAGTGCACACCTCCCTCCTCCCCCGCACACTTCTCTGTTTTATCCCTCCCCAAAAAAGTTTTTGAAATATACAAATCCATTGTTTCAGTACAAGCACAATGAGCACTTACTGGCATGTTATATTTGCTAATGCTGCACTATCTTGAAAGTACTTCTTTAAACATCCTCGGTATGTTTCTTCGTCTGTGCAGGGATTTGCATGAGTATTCAGATAAGTAAACTAAAGAAGAAAGAAAATATTTTAGAATTTGTACTAAACAAAGGACAGTTTCTTTACAAAAACTTTAGACTCTAGATTTAACTACTTTTATGTTGTTTAAAATATAATTTGTTGTAGTTGTTGACAGATATAAGTGACATTGTAACATTATAATTTTATCGCGATACACAAACCAGTATTACAGCGTTATCGCAAGGATTTTCGGGTTCTGCAATCATCAAGGACTTATTAGTCAGTGCGTAAAATCAAAAAGTAGGGAGATAACTGTGTGAAGGTTAATAAAAAATAGAACCCTTAGTTCATCAGCATTCGAAATAATTATCTTTACTGTGGATTTAACGAATTGCTAATTTGCTTTCAATGAATAACCTGCGTGAAACCCGAGAACAAATATGTATACATGCCTTGCACAACTTATATTCAGCATCTGACGTATGCTTAAGTCAGCCCAATGAATAATTACTACTTTTTGCATTCAGCAAGTACAAGATTAGTGAAATATCTTAATAACTGTAAATATCCCAATGTAACGAACCGCTATATTCGTATGGTCGAAAATTCATTTTAGCCTGTCACTCAGCCGGTTCAATCTCATGTATGGTTTCAGACGCCAAACCCTCTGCTTGCTGGGGTGTAGTTTGTTTGCTGATTTACCAGTTTGCATTTCGAATTGTTTTGCCTGTTTTATAGGTTATTGATACCAGTACGGAATGAGTTGTTTATGCAGACACTCGAATGAATGCTATAACTATCAACTTACCTCAGCTGCTGTTAAAGGAATTCTCTCTGTTGTAGCAGGATTAAGGTCAACGTTCATATCGCTATTAGCATAGACACTTTTCCATAAAGGCTCATGTATATCTTCATGAAAGAATAACTGTAATGTAGGATCATTCACTGGTTCAATTATTCACTCGTTATGTTAAAAAAAAAATCAGAGGTAAAGCCTGGAATTACAGAAGTTTTAATTTTGAAGGCCTTCACGTCTCAGTCTGAGGGCATTTTTAACCCCCAATGCTCTGGGTCGTAAACTTGCAGTCAGAGTCATGAAATACCTACGAATTAAAGAAATTGTCTCAATTCTGCAGAGATGGGATTGATCAGTGGGTTAACGGGCCATTGGATCACGTTTTTTGAGTGACTGGGTCATTGGGCCAAGGCACCTTTACCCAGATTGACCCTCTCACCCACTGATCCAAAATGACCACTGACCTAATTAAACCGACTGACTTTCCCAACGTCTGTTTTCTGAAATATGGAGAAAATAAACTGTCTGACATCAAGTGTGAAACTTACGTGAAGTGTTCCCACCTATTTTTTTCACGTTTTATTTCGTTCTACCTTTTATAAATACCAACCTTCAACACCTTTTATGTTTCATATTAGGCGGATGGATGTAGATGGACAAAGATGCCAAGTTAAGACAGTTTATTTTTCAATTTTATGCCCAATCTGCCAAGTAAGAATCAATTGAATATTGGGTGGTTCGTGATGGTAATTTAAATAAATAGCTACTACACATGGACACGAAAAATCATCAGTGGGTCAGGTTTATTAAGTGGGTAAAAATGGGTTTAGTGGTTTAAATTTGGTGAGTTGGAGAAAATATGTCGGTGGGTCAAAATGGGACGTTGGGTTCACCATTTGGGTGAGTTGGTCCATTTCGGCCAGTAGATCAAAATGGGCTAGTGGCTCAAGTTGGCTTATTGAATCAAAAACGGTCAAAGAGTAATGGTCGTGGATGATGAATTAAAGTGGGTCAATTGGTCATGTTTGACCACTTCCACATATGCAATCCTGGCTTATATGTGAATTTATTGAAGCAATGGTAGTCTTATTAAAATTCTTATTTGAAATAATTTAAACTAAACGTATTTACTGAAAAGTAAATAAATTCCTACAAAATAAAACTGTCTACTTACTGTGATGAAAAAAATACCGTACAAGTGTAATAGTTTATTTGCACCAAAGGTGGAATCGACATCGAGGCATCTGACAACAAGGCATGTGACACCAAGGCCGAACAATCTAGCTACGAAATAAGCAAGGTGGCGAGGGAGGTGCTTGAAATTTGGTTAAAGAAGTGATCAAAGATCTTGGTTATTCACAAATTTAAAAAAAATAAAAATTGTATGATGCTAATGAAAATACACATTAAGTCGTTATGCTACGCAGTAGGACTATCAGGTACTGAAGCTTTAAAATAATATTTAAAACATGGATAATTTCGGCATTCTACCTATGGTACAAGAACAGCTTCATAATTACTTATGTGGTGGCTTATGTTGTTATGAGTCACAATCTTAAGTAGCGCCTGCCTATTATTGCGTAGACTGGGTCTCTACAGAATAAAAGTTGAATCCCACCAAAATTGGAATGGAAAAAGAATAAGAACGCGGAAATCAGAAATTAGAACAGAAAGTTGAATCGTTCCCACCGACCTCGAAAAACTTCATCGATGAACCATTGGCCACTTGCTGTAGAGTTAAGACCGGCTGACTAAAACCAAACCTGCCCCTCTTCTTCTTTCTCTCATTGCCTACATTGTAGTGATCGGATTGTTCCAGCTTTGTAAACAACAAAGTGGAAGAAACCTAAATGGAAGAAAGGTAATATGGTGGAACATACTAGAAGCTAACATATCAAACATATGTGTAAGAAAGCTAAAAACGATTCTGCTTGTTGTCTTAACTTAGGATTTGTTAAATAAAAACAGTAGGTTGCATAAAGACCACTCTTCTTTCATACCATTGCGTTCATAGTTCTTGTGTTGTATATGGAATACTCAAATTAGCAATGCTTCGAACGTTATTTTGAAGGTTCAGTGCCATTGTTGTCCTACTCCACAGTATAATCGCTCACGGATGTGTAATCAAGATACTGGCGCACTTCTTCGATCAAATTTCAAGTGCATCTGTCGCCGCCCTCCTTGCTTCTGTGCCGAGGGGGGTTGTACGATCTTGTTGCCACGTGCCTTGTAGGTGCGCCGCAATTAGCTGACCGATATGCAGTCCAAACGGAATGAATCGGAAGAGATTAACCACCAGTCTGGCACATTTTGAAAAGAAAAGCTGTCGACAAGCATCTGCGTATGGGTAGTTTTGGCACTTTTCCTTTCTTTTCCAATTCGATTCCAATTCCAGGTTTGGTGAGAATCAACTTGAACTATTCTAATGCAAAATGTACGGAATGTAAATAGAATTTGCAATAGAATCTCCAAATTCGCCTTTTCATTCAGCTTTTAAAACTTCTATTAGTAAAGTTTAAAACCAATGCAGTTCATCTATACGAGCTTTAATTTGCTTCTGATGATATAAGGGTCAGTGAAATTAAGAACAAAAAATTAAAAACAAAAAAAATGAGAACAATAAAACATGAAATTAGCATATTGATAATACAAAATGAATTAGTCCTCTCGATTTGCATTCCGATTGTTTACCCAATGTTCTGACTTACGGAAACGGACGCTGGTTTACAATAGTTTTGTGGAACGTCTCCTGATATGCCAATGGTGTTTCTGGAATCGTAAATTACTTCTTTCTCTAAGGCAGGAAAAGAAGAAAATGAATAAAGGCGAAAATGAATTAAGCATTCTCAATACAAGGCTTTACAAACACATTTTATGTCTACTTTGCACTATGCCATAATGAAATGTTCAGTAAATATATGGCTCTATGCTCATAATCAGATCTGGCGCCTACAAGGTGAGAAATACGGTAGGTCATCAAACTGTTCGAATATACATGTCAAAGTATCAGTAAATTTGCTGACAACTTGATGGTCGTAGGAGACTACTTTGGTGCTGTCAGATTTCTGTAGCCTCATCCATACTTCATGAGCCTTTTTGACTTTCTCCAGAACTAGTTCTCCGGTACGAGCATAGGCGAGATGAGTGGCAAGAAACTCTATGTGGCCACAAATAGATAGTCTATAGTCTTGCTTTGGCTGTATCTAAGGGTTGAGAATCTGGGAACCCCAATCTAGCCTAAACCACTGGACTAATCAAATGTCAACTTTTCACAAATGAAGACTGGTAAAGGACCTAAATATTTACTCTCGTAAACTAAGAGCAACCAATGTTTTTGCAGTGTCAAGAAGCGTAAACATCTTCCCAAACAAAAAAGAATCTATCAAAACAATCGGCGACGTGGCCAGAGCAAACACTGCTAAAACGGACGATGGCTAGAGCAGACGCTTGACATGTGTAGCATCAGAAAATTGGAAAAATGGGAGGAATAGAGAAGAAAGTGGAAATTTTTATTAAAGCATGAAAGGATTTTTTTTTAAGTAAGATGACGAAGACAAAAACGTCGTCTGCAGCTACCAGAATCGGTGCACACTGCCAGAATGAACCGTAATTCGAGCTTACATTGGGCAGTATACAATCACAACTGTGGGTGGGAGAGAGGGTTGTGTCAGGCAGGAAATTTATAAATCCAGCCCCTCCAATAAGAACTGCCATAAATTCTCTGTCTGAATATATGCAGAAAAAACTCTGGGTGTGCATTCGATGTACGTTTCAGTCTGCCTGTGAACTCATGCATGTGTGCTAGTACAACAATACCTATGATACACGAGGGAACAAACCTGCACACTGTGGCTGATGTTGTTGCCAATGACCTAGCTGTCGGAGCGCCATAAAGTCTCAATCCCCAAACGATAAACCCTACACAGTCAGCTTTATTCTTCGATTTCAGGTGTAGCGATAGCCACATTTGCTATAGCCATGCTACGGGTAAAACCATACCCACTTTCACGAAGTAGTAGTAAAATTATTTAGGCTGCATTTTTTTTTTTATTTGCTATGTTTCAATCCCCAGGTAATGTTGAGTACCAAAATTTACTGATTACAAAGGTTTAAAACGTCAAAATTGCTAATATTTTCGTTTTGTAGAGCTAAAACAAAATTTTAAACAAAAAGTAAGTATTGTATGGTATGATATGTATGGTATTAGAGGCTTACAAATAACTGAAATCGCATAAGTACAAAAGTAATTATTTTTTTTTGTAAAAATAAAATAGTTTTTATATGCCGATGATAAAACATTACCTGAAATTTATAGCATCCCCTCTCCTAATGCAATCTCCCCCTAGAGCAGAAGTTGTCGGCTTTCCTGCCAGCCTAGTACCTTACCCTATTGAGCATGAGTGACACAACCCTCCTATAAAAGTGTTGGCTCGAGGCCTTGTTTCATCTCTTTTCTTTAGGCCGCCACACCTGTAGTGTTTCATCTCTTTTCTCTCACCTGCTCCCGATAACCTTCGCCTTCAGCATGACTGCGCCGACGACCCTGGATTCTTCCTGACCATTGATCACCATTTTGGTGGGTCGTACACAAAGCTTACACCTGCTTGCAACCCCTCCGCCAGTTTGTGTACTCCGCATCATGAACACTGAATGAGAGGTTAAAATAATGTGGAGACATCAAGTGAGGTGCCGGCCTAAGTAGCCCCACTGCCACACTGTCCCCACTGTCCCCACAGTCGCCTTGTCTGCGACCCTTCATTCGTCAGTTCTTCGGCGATTAAAGGGCCAGCGCTCAAAAATCAACCAGGCTCGACCTTCAAAGGGGATCTTCATATGGAAAATGATCTACACTGCTTTATCTACTGGGCCACCTCTGACTAGCCACAGCGACCTCTTTGGCCTTATCGCGTGGAGTCCTAGCCTGACAGTCGCCTACCGATCGTTAAAAAAGTCAAACCATCCTCTTGCTTTGCCGACTGGTCTCCTACAAAATTGGCCCTACCGACCCCTTGAAGCCATGGCCCTCGTAGCCTTCTAACCTTGGTCCTCCTTCCACACCAGCTGCTCCAGTTCAATTCACCATCCTCCAGAACCTCCAGTTTTGATGGACGACCCTACGACCACTTTCAATTCGACTAAATGCCTAATTTTCCTACCGCTCCAAAACGACCGTCCTCCTCGTCGGCACTCGTACCTGCAACCATATCATCCTCTGGTTCGCCCAACTGCTCGCCCCGTTTTCCATTTTCCATGGATCTATTAGCATCCTGGAGGTAGACTAGGCCTAACACAGACGACCCTTTGCAATTACAAACACATCTTTTGTCTACCAAAGGTGATATCATAGAAAAAAAACCACTGCTGTACTAATGCATTTAGAGAATCAAAAGACTTCATTTGAAGCATAGTCCTAATCGTTTATTCTTCATTAATCACAGCTATATACATGAACAGGCTTGAGTTGCAATAAGCAGCCTCATGTACGCAGCAACAGCCATCTTGGATTCTCTCTCAGCAACAGGAAGTGACATCATCATTTAGGTTTGCAAAACAGGAAATCTCCCCTTTTGCATGCAATATGTACAATTCTTTTTAGCGGAGCGGAACACAGCCTATAACGGACATCGAATTGCAAAATATTGGTTAGTTGGTTGGTTGGTTGGTTGCACTTTTGTGATCTGGGTGGAGCCCAAACCAAAGTGCAGATTGCTATGAAATTTTCAGCATTGCTGATAACCCCCAAAGTATCGCTGATCTCCAATATGGAGTAAATTGATCATTTATAATCCACAAAATTACAATTTTTCGAATATATCGACCTAACACTCTCCATTGTAAATTTGGAATCCCGAATAGTTAAGGAATTTCGACGAAGCATACACTGTGCTCCTGGTAATCAAGTGAACTTTAAAAAAAACCGCCAAAATAAATCATCGTAGCTGCCTCACAGCTGAAAATCTTTTTGGACATAGTTCAACGAAATAATAACATTTGATTATAGCACTTAACCACTAGAGGAACGCAAGCATAAGGAAAGAAACAGTAGGATTCGTTAACGAGTCATATTCGTACCATGTGAAAAAGAATGCTTGGAGGAATTCAGCCAACATGGCAACCAAAGTGGCGTTGACACTATCAACAGGAATCTCAAATATGAAACACCAAATCGCCATTGCAGGTGGAAACCGCTCATATAAAACAACAGTTTTCAGGAGACTACGTGTTTATATCACAACACGGAACAATACTTTGGCTTCGTATAATAATTTTAACATTCCTGGATTGCTATGGAAACTGCACTATCCATCCCGTGTTGCAAGAATGAATATCCTTAACCTCGAACGCAATAGACCTAATTTCTACACTGTTGTCGCTTATGAATCTAAAACGGGAGATAACAATTAGGCTTAAATTAGCTTTAGAATTGTTTAAATGCTACCTTCACACTCACGCTAACACCGTCTGACCTAAATATTGTGACAATTCCAATTCTTAAAAAAAAATTAGCGTTCGCCGTTGCAGTAGTGCCAGAGGTGTGTGCTTCAACATTGTCGTAGGAGGCGCTAGGGAGCCGCTGATATTTTGAATCTTTTGATTATTGTGAAATACTATCTTACTCATGATTGTTTAGCTTGCAGTTAAATGCTTTATTGTTAATATTTTAAATCTAAGAGAGATACTCTGCAATAAATATAAACAATGTAAGCATTAGCATTATTGACGGTGGCATATTCTTTGCCAGCTTAACCATGGTGGCTAACGTTGTATTTCACTAATGCAGTGATGGCGTAAAAGGGCTGCAAATAACGAAACAGAAACTAAACGTAGGAGCAAACGAAAGCATCTTAAAATTAACATGAAAAATGGAAAAAAAAGCTAAAATGTACAAAACACCAGCAAAGAGCTTCAGCTCAAATGTCGCCAACTGAATATTGCCCCCAAGTTTTTAAGGACCATTCGTAAGTTTTGCAAAGCCATTATAATGAGAGTAAATACAAATATAAAATAAATTTCTCTCCACTCTGCTTGCAGTAGGCCCAAAACCTGTTTACATTGCTAGTACAATGTATTTGAGCTACGCTATACAAAAACTAGAATTACACACACTGGGTACGTAATATGCAAGTAAATAATAAATTACCAATTACCTCTTACTAATTACCAATAAATTATTATGAAATAAATAACAAATTACTCAGAACTTATGAGAGATCCTTGTATGTCTAATAACAACACACATCCAATCTCTCATAACCCTTTTTACAAAAAAAAAGCACAGAGGAATCAAATGACTACATTCTGGCACAGATGACTACATAGCTTTCCACTCTAAGGAGGTTTAGTAAACATATACGCTACATTTAACCTGCCGGGTACCTTCAGTAAAGCAAAATATCCTTACAAAATGCAGTATGGTTTCCATACGCTTACTACACCTGTTTTCAACTGGCTCGCTCGCATAATGGATAGACACACATTATAAGAATACACGACTGGCTTACTATGCATATCAGATATAATCCCACAATATGAGAATAATTCACTTAACCATATAAGGTCTTTGATGCAGCCTACAAGGGCAAAAAATTCTGCAGCCATCGTACTGAGAGAGACACTGGCTTGTTTCTTGCAATGCCAAGAAATTGGTACACCTTCTAGAAATACAGGGTGGTCCACAAAAAACTGACGACCCAAGATTTCTTAAGTCCAACCTTTCTAGTTATCACCCCACAGAATCAGGAGAAAACAGAAATCAAAGCTAATGAAATGGGAAGATTTCCGTCATTTCCTGGTTCTGAGGGGTACTAACTACAAAAGTTGGACTTAGAAAATCTTGGGTCGTCAGTTTTTTTGTGGACCACCCTGTACATTGTGACCTCCAAAGGACTTAAGGGTGTCTCTGTCACTTGCCAACGATGCATCAGATATGCATAAAGAGTGCCGGTCTTTTGTATTTACCACGTACTGCAAAACTTGCTTCAACAATTCAGCTTACAAGTCAGAGTGGGAGTTGTTATACTGAAACAGTAATATTGTGGCAAGTAATGTGTCTGGCTGGGTCCGAATTGCTAAAAACATTAAAAAACCTATTAGTGACCGATAGGGAAAAATAGTATTCAACTCATCATCTTTGTTAGGCAATTGAATAGCTGTTCCAGCAGCTAAGGGAACCTGCACCAAACTGTTTCTCTGAATGCCACAACTTTCAGCTAGCTTTAGGATATACTGTGTCTGATGAATCCTAACTTCATCATCAACACGTCCAAACTCAACACCCAACAATAAAGAGACGGGTACAAGTGTACACCATCAAAGACCCTGTGTAGCCTTTCAATAACCTGTCTTTGAATAACCTTGCACTTAGCAAAAATTACAATGTTGTCAACATAAATTAACATAACTATATCACGACCCAAACAATAGACGTAGTTGTAACCTCATACTTTGCTAAATCCCATTTCCTCTAGCTTACCATGCAGCATTTCGTATCAACACCTTCCAGCTTGGTGGTGGCATGCAAAGATTTCAGGAGTCTCCAGACTTTCCCATCATTTGAGTACCCCGGTGGCTTTTCCATAAATACATCTTCCTTGAGCTCACCGTTCAGGCACGCACATATTATATCGAGATGGACGTCGCTCCATCCTTGAAAAACAACCAGTAGAAAGTTTCATCAAGACATAATTCACCACCGGTGAGAAAATTGCGTTATAGTCAATGCCGTCTCACTGTCCAAATCTTTGAGCCACAAGATGAGCATTAAATCTCTTTACATTTCCTTCCATATCTTTCTTGATTTTGTATGTCCATTTACCTACCAGGACTGTCTTTCCTACTGGTCTATCGACTTGTTGGAAAACATTTCTTTCTTCCAGCGTTATGATTGACTCCCCATTGCTGGCTTCACTCTTCCTTCCCCGGTGATTCCATCACCTGTTTAAAGCTTATTGGTTAAAGAACCGTCAGATGAGCCTGGAGAGGTCTTCTCACCAGGCTCATCTGACCACTTTGCCACTTTGCCACTTTGGAGAAATTTGTGAACGACCTCACTTCTGTTGGTGTCCTTTTTCACATGCCCTCTTGAGCTTCTTCTGTAACACTTTCACAAAAATCAAACACTGAAGGCTAGAAATCAACTTTGGTGTCTACACAATACCTCTTAACGTCGTTGATACTTCTCAGCACGGTGTTGTCATCAGTATGATAGTAAACATCTTTCGACCTTTTGTCGTTCCAGATTGATGAACTCTTAACTTCTCTTACCCATTTTGGTTAACTTGTTTCCAAACTTGGAACCATTTCACTTACCATTTCACTTACTGACCTTAGAGAACTTACATCCATGGAGAACGGTTCAACGGACTCTTTACGGGTGGATGGGATTTCAGACTTGTCCATTTTGTTGACTGTTTGCACCTGTCCTTCTTCTTCATCAACCGATTTGTCATACTCTTCATTTTATTCAAAAACAATAAGGATGCCTTCTCTAATTACTGGATTAGATGTGAACTCTTCTCCCATCGACCAGTTCACTGTCTCGTCAATGGTACATGCTTGGTCTCCATGACAATATATGTAACTGGACTCCAAATGCAATAACCTTTTGTGTTAATCGCATAGCCAACAAAAACACCAACCCATGCACGTGTTGACAGTTTTCCTTTCTGTTGAGATCTTGCAATATGTACGTAAGCCTTCGATCCAATAATCTTCGAGTGACCCAGTTATATCTTCCGACCAGTCCATACACTGTGTGGCGTCATACCATTTAAAGCACTTTGGATACATGGATTCCGTAGGTACACTGTTGTAACTACCAACTCAGCCCAAAGGTTAGGTGGGAGATTCTTGTCCAATAGCTCACTGCTCACACTATCACCAATGGTCCGATTATACCTCTCCGCAGTGCCATTCATTTCAGGAGAATATAGGTTTGTTTTCTGACACTAATGCCTAAATTAGTCACGAAAGACACAAATTTGTTATTACAAAATTCCATGCCATTATCAGTTCGCACACTCGTAATTTTCAAACCTATTTCTCTCTCGATGAGAGACATATATCTTTTGAATGTTTCAAAAACACCATTTTGGCTTTTCAAGATAAATACATGAGCAAATCGAGAGAAATCATCAATCATAGTTACAAAATGCCTTGCTCCTGCTAGTGAAGCTACCCTAGCCGGACCCCAAACATCCATGTGGATTAATTCTAAAATCCCTTTTGTTTAAATTCCCACAGGACCTTTAAATGATGCTCTCGTCAATTTGCCCAAGCTACAAGGTTCACATCTTAAAACAGGCAATTTAGACTTATCAATCTCAGACACTTCAGTTGACCTTGTTAACTGTTCTAAACACTAGTAACTGGCATGACCAAACCTTTCGTGCCATTTCATACTTTTTGCCAATGATACCAAGCTAAGTGACTCTGAAAAATAAGAACCGTTATTTAACACAGTTCACTTTCTGTACCTGACAATGGTCTATACAAAACAGATTGCTCTTTCACGATCCTGTTAGATACAATCATTTTTATCATTAACATAAATACACATATTCTCTCTCTGCACATGAATATGATAACCCGCTTTTGCCACCTTGGCTAGTGATATCAGGTTCTTGCAAAAATCAGGAACAAACACAACATCAAACAAAGTTATTGTTTTCTTTTGTCCCTTTACATCAACGTACAGTTGATTGTTTCCACTATCTTTCACCTGACATGAACCTTGACTCATTTTCACCTCTAATGGGCTTGTTGAGTCCTTGTATGTTGCAGACATGCCCGTATTACAGGATTCGAGGAACCACGCACATCTTATCTGTTTGCCATTGGTTGCAATCGTCACTGGTCCATCTTATGTGTCTGACAATAAAAGGCTCCATGGCCAGTTGTCAGATTCAAGCTTTATCTCGTCACCTTCCTTGGTCTCTAAAGCTGACATTTGAGGCGCCACGTTTCCTCATCTAGTCCCTTTTCGGATCTGGGAAATTAGAGGCTATATGACCCATCGTGTTGTAGTTGTAACAGTCTTAAACTTGCTATAATCTTGATTAGTCAAGGCCTCGTTGACGATCAAAGTCTGCCAACAAATACTCCTTCACTTTTGCAGGCATAAACTTCGTGTCAGGCCAATGATAAATGGTTTGTACCACAGTGTAAAAATTTTTCGGCAAACGACCTAAATAACGATAAGTCAGTTCTTCATCAGGTATCGTTATACTGATCCCTTTCACCTCCGTAGCAATTTTGTCCAATTTTGCAAAGAATACTACTAGTTCCTCTCCTTCCTGCAACCGTGTGCCCAAAAACTCTCAACGAAGCACTGCCTCATGAGACCTCGACGTAGGCTCCAACATCTTTTTCAGTTCATCCCAGACCTCTTTTGCTGTGGTAAACCCAATGACAACATACTTTATGTCATCAAGACAGTCATAATCAAAGACACCTTAGACCTTGTTTTCGTTGCACTCTACAGCCTAGTTTCTTTTGCATCACTTGTTGGTGGCACTAGCTCAGTGTCATCTGGAAACGTGTAGAGACCCTCTCTCTCCATCACCAACCTGGTATTCACCTTCCAAGATTGATAATTTTGTGGTGTTAACAGGGGAAACACAAATTCTGTATTTCTGTAATTCTGTAATTCTTTAACTTCCAGCACAAGCAAAACAATTCAATAATAATTAATCCTTATCAGTAGCACACTGTCACTGGCTTGCAGCCTGCACCACTATGATATTACAACTAAATAGCTCGTTCGTCCTTGTAGGTCTGGGTCCATGAACTTCCAAACATGTGTAGTCACTGGTTTACCCTAACTACATATCTTCTTGTGTAATTTTCAAAAAAATACAATAAAAGTTGCAAAAATGTCACTCACCCAGAAATATTTGTGATTTGTGGGATATCCAGTTACCTTCCTTAGTAGAAACCACGCTCTGCTACCATTTTGTTAGAATCCTAGACGTAGACTAGGCCTAACACTGATGACCTCCATATGCATAAAGAAAAAAACTTTTTTGTCTACCAAAAGAGATATCCTAGAAAAATACACACTGCTGCACTAATTCATTTAGAGATTCAAAACACTTCTTTGTACCATTGTCTTGATGGTTTATTCATCATTAATCACAGCTATATACATGAATAGGCATGAGTGCAATCAGCAGCCTCATATGCGCAGCAGCAGCCATCTTGGATTCTCTCTCAGCCACAGGAAGTGACATCACCATTCAAGTTTGCAAAACAGGAAGTCACCGTTTTTTCATGTACACTTGTTTTACAATGTATTTGAGCTATGCTATACAAAAACTAGAATTACACACACTTCGTAATATACATTGTCAAGTAAATAATAAATTACCAATTACTTTTTACTAATTACCAATAAATTATTATTAAATAAATAATAAATTACTCACAACTTATGAGAGATCCTTTTATGTCTAATAGTAGAACAACAGGATCCCCATGCAATACCATATCGGTGCTTTGGTTGCCACCATCTGCATTAGGGGTTTGAATAATATCTCTGTAATGTGTGGTGCAGTGGCAACCCGGACCACTGCACTGTGACTGAGGTTGGCGCTAATGACCAAGCTGTCGACGCGCCATTAAGCCTCACCTCCCCCCCCCCCATCTGCTCCTACACCTTGGTCAATATTACAACGTCCCTCGTCATTCTACACCAGCACTACCGGCTTGGATAGCTGCGGTCATCAGACTACAGTAAGTCTTTCGGCCACGAACTGCTTTTGCCCATTCCTATGTTCCAGCAAATCGGTACTTCTGTCTCCATCTGCATTATCCTCCCATAAACCCCCAGATTCGCCCTGCCTTTGTGCTTTAAGACAGGAGCTTTAACATTGCCACAGAGCTCCTAGCTCGTCATCAGCATTCCTCTCATCCTTAGAAAGAAAAATAAAAGGACCGCAGCTATTGGGCTGCCCTCGCCTTCTATTGCCAGACGAGATGTGTTTAGACACTGCCACACCATTCACTGTCATACAGCAGACCTGGGGCTTTCACCTTGGATGGCGCTTCGTTTTCACGACAAGCAGCACGACCACTGCTTTTCATCATTGCTATCTGATAATCACCAACGACCGGTTCTTCTGCCGTGGCCTGAACTTTTCCTGGTGCTTCAGTCCCTCTGGATGCTATGCCCTCCTGGGGGCTCTTACTGCTTCTGCTGGCAACCTCTTCATCATTGTAGCATGGAAGTATACTACGTCCTCCTTCACACTACAGCTTGTTGCCAGTTCATTATTAAAGACTTTACAACAACAGGAAAAACAAGACAAGGATCGTATACAGGCGAACAACTATGCTTTTACGCCCTCACAACTTCTGGAGTCAGTCACATCTGCAACATCATTCAACGCCGATCAGCGACTTCTAGCAAAAAGAGTCACTCCGTCGCTTGCCAACACCACGTTTCCAACCCGTTCTTAGCGGAAAACCCTTTGCCCAATTCTGCTTGCGCCCTGTCTACTTAGTGTCTACTGGTATCACTTGTCTACAGCCAGCGACCATTCGTTCTCCTTTCATGATCTTTCCAGTCACCGAGATCATCATTCTACTCCTGACGTGAACTAAGTGAAAGAACATGGAAGGGGTGCAGTCGCAACCTCCATTGGATCCCCTCTTATACCCAGATACTAGGGCTGGTCTCCAACCTGCGACCAAGGCACGCTCCAAGTTTATTAACCGCAACATCACCATTGCATTCTGCAGGTAGCTTGCCACCCTTCCTTCTCGACTTCGATTCATGACACACCGCCGGAATAACTATTGTCGTCCCTTCACCCACGGGTCGGTTATTCCTCCTGATAGTTCGCCTCCAAGCTACCCATTTTAGTTGCCATCTTTTCCGCCATCTTCTGTTCATCAGATTTTTCTTCTCACTCAGTTTGCTCTATGACCATTGTACTTCCTCTGCCCTTCTTAATTTTCCGGACCAGATTGTAGCATCAACATGGACGCTTTCCCTGACCCTCCACGTCCACCAAACCCCAGATGAGGCAGATGTCCAGGCTTCCCGTCTGGGCAGCACCGTCTCAAATCCTGTGAGTACCGTTCATGACCCTACGCTGTTTGCAGCTTTGCGACTTGCTTTTCTTTGGGTTGACAGCTGTCTTGGGAAATTCTCGCCCATTTGGACCTTTTCATTACAACCGTTTGAACTACGACCCACATGCTCTCAGTGGAATCTGATGGTCACCTCACAGAAGGCACCACCTTCCCATTCCACATTGCTCTCCTTGACACGACGAACACCAGTCTAGCATAAGCAGCGACTCGTCTTCGCCAACACATCATCAAGCAGACAACTAAACTATTCGCATTTACTTCCAACACCAGGTTTCTTCCTCTGCCACCAGCAGGTCTACTTTACTAGTTCAGCGCTGGTGTCTACATTTGGTTCCCTATTGCACCATGGTTTTCCAAAGAAGGACTTAGCACTGCGAATTGTGCTGTGGTATGTGAGTCTATAACTTGTCCAAGATGTCTTTATAACTCTCCCAGTGTGATTGTTCGCCCTCCACAATGAATAATGGTTGTTTTCTGCTTTATACCACCCTTGTACTGCCGGTCGCTATGTGCTTACTGCACCACCATCTTTTCCTCATTGCACGACCTTATCCCGGTCAAGCGCGAGCCAGAGAGGGTTATCATAGCTCAATTGCACCAAGCCAGTCCTTCGTTCCTAGTACTATGAAGCCGCATGAATGTTAGTACTGATCTTTCTTCAGGAGCAACAGTACATGCCTTGTGTAAGATCTTGACATCAGCACATCAAGCCGTGCTCCTTACTTTGGTAGCCTCGACGGCCATTCTAGAGTCCAGCTCCAGTCACGTCGTCTGTAGTACTTCAGCTTCCTATCACGAAAGGAAGGCAAACGAATAAACATGTCGAAGAACGCCTCCAATCGTCACTGGGTCTTCAAACTCCATAAACGATCGTCCCAGAGGCCAACCAGGTCGTTCACCATACGTCCCTCAGTCTGCTAGCAACACCACTTCACTTTGCATCAATGGAGGTAAATCCAGCTACCTATCCTGTTATAGCTATTTAACATTCGTCCGTGAACCTGTAATCAACGTCTACATTGGTCAGCAGCATCTCTGTTCTTCTTATCAGCCGGTCACTACATGCCGATACAGCAAATGGTGGATAATTTCGCTTCTTATACCAAAGCGGGATATACTAAAGGACTACTTGAAGCATAACGACACTGATTGCGCTGAATTTCCTGCGTCCATGAGAATGACCCTCATTCGCCCTTCCTCACTCAGCGACGTAGAGGTTTGGGTTAGGGGGACCAGCAACTACAAGCTCTCGCATGCCTTCCAGCTCTTTCTCGGTTAGTGCCATGTTGTATCCCAACATGCGAAGAGGCAAAGAACATCAGCGCATGCGCAAGGACGGTTGCTCACGCCCAACAGATTTAAATCCTCACTTCGTTTTATGCAGGCAAGTAATGCACAACGTTCTATCGATTTATTAACTAACAGCAGCATGCTACCGGTTTCGAATACTATAATACAATTAAAAAAGCGGTAATAAAACGCTGGGTGTCTGAGCTGAACCTCATAATCGTCAGTATAAATTTAAACTTGATTGCAACTTTGCGATGCTTCCACTGTATTAGGCGCAATTCTCATTGCAGTAGGTGGGAAGTTAGGGGGAGCCCCTGGGAAAACTAAGATGGAGGACGATAACCACGAAGGATGACGTCAATCGCATTACAGGAGGCTTTCCCTTGTGCCTAGATCTGGCTCTGCAACCGCAGCTAGTTGATGGTCTCCCAACCCAAACCTCTACGTCCCTGCCTCACTCATATTCCGTCGCTTCAGATTCACAGAGTCCATTGATTCTGGGGCAAACAGCTGATAGCTAGGGTACCTGTTACTAACCATGGTCCCACCACCATTAGTGATGAGGTCTTCTGAAGTGCTATAACTTTCAGGTAATGTATACTCTCGTCGGCATATAAAAACATCAGTTTACCAGGGGCACCAGGTTGAAATTGTTTTTATTGCCTAATCGTAAATATACATTCCCGATATATGCCCTACCACCGCTCTTGAGTTTCCAACTGAGAGGTTAAAAGAGAGATGAAACAAGGCCTTGAGCCAACACTTTTGTAGGAGGGCTGCATTACATATTCACAGTAGGATAAGCTACCAGTCTGGGTGTAAAGCCAATAACTTCTCCTCTTAAGGGGATTTTGCATTAGGAAAGGGAATGCCATAAATTTCAGGTAATGTATATTTTCGGTTAGGCAATAAAAACCAATTTCAACCAGGTGCCCCTGGTAAATAATTGTGTTCAAATGTCGATGACAGGTATTTTTCCTAAATGCTCTTGGGCAAAAAAATAAATAAAATACAACTTATTAAATAAAATAAATAAATAAAGTAATGTTCGTAAAATCTCCGGGCGGTAAAGGACTTCTTAAATGGCATTATGTTCATCGATTGAAGAATACATTTTCTTACATTTTCTTAACCCTCTACAGAATGTTGCTACCAGTTTTAACAATTTTTTTTTCAAATTACAAGACATGCCATTAATGAATTTCCCAACTATAGTCAGTGAAGGGACTGGTAGTTTGCCATAATCTCCAAATAAGGTGGAGGAGTAATTCCTTAACAAAGCAATTCAGAAAGGTTCACTTCGTATGACAGTGTTAGGAAGGAGGAAAAAGATAGTCAGTTTCGTCTAGTTAGACTACCCTGCAAAATGAGCGCATATGTGTTATGAGCGCACAATCTAGTACATGCTACCAAAACGAACCGTACACTGAACGCAGGCAGTGCATACCTCAGGCAATATGAGAAATCAAAAGTACGGGGTGTGGTGCTTCCCTTGCGAAAGATCAACATTTTACACCCTCCACAATCAGAACTGGCAACAACTAACTGCCAGAAATACGAAAAAATAAAACAACGGATGTATGGTCAGTGTATGGTTTCTTCCACCTGTATGCTGAATACATGATGAATTCTGGTATGCTAGTATCAGCCACAAAATATTGACGTTTTAGTAATAATAATAATACAAGGTGTCGGCCAATAAGCTTATAGCTTGTTATTAGGCCCAAGCGGCAGATGTTAAGTGGAAGGTTTCACCACCATCAGGAACAGTTGTTTTTTGCCGCATGAGGGAGGAAACCAGAGTACCCGGAGGAAACCCTCTTGCAACGGGCGGGAAACAACCGGAGAAAAACCCGTACATATACACTTCCCTTCCCAGGATCGAACCCAGGTCGGTACGAAGCCAGAGATGTACAGCTGGGACCAAGACGCCTATCGAATCTGACGCCCCAGTGCTCGCAGCTAACCGTTGCCTGCACTACAAATAAGGTGACGTCTTTCTTGAACTCATTATTATTTTTTTTTTGCTATTTTCTTAAAATTCGAGACAGTAGGACTTATAGTTGGGTAGCTAGTTATAGTACTCGTGCCTCTACCAATGGTGAAGATGTAAGTGTGCCTGCCTCAATACATTTTATCAGAGTTAGTCGAACTCCTGTGTAGCAACTGAATCCAAATAAACAATTTCATACAGCATAGGACCGTCATTATTTATGGACCAAACAGGACAGAGACCTGACGATTCTACAAGACTAAAATAAATGCAGATGCCAATTTTTTACGTTGCCTTTTGGACTTATATGTCAAATGCCTGAGTGGGGAATCGAACCCACGACCTGAAGCCAAAGGCCAAGACCCTACCGCTGATCTATACTGAAATTATTTATGATCCGTGGATGTATACCTGTATAGTTGAATGCCATTTTGTCGAATTTTATTTCTCCAAATCCCATTCTGCCAAATTTTAATCAGTATCTTCATTTTTGGTGAAAGAGGAATTCTCGTTTTGCCGAATCCCGTTTCGCCAAAAAATCAATATTTTCAAGTTGCTTGCCATGCTCGCTGAGGCTGAACATGTAACATCATAAAACACAACTAATCACATTTCCTTTCTAAGTATAAATGTTTTTTTTTTATTTCCCTATTATCACATTTTTGACGATTATTTTGATCCAGAGAAACGGGATTCGGCGAAATGGGAAGTCCCCTTTCACCAAATGTTAAACAGGGCATAGTTTTGGGGCATTCAATTGAGTTTAAAATTTTCCAACCATGATCGTATAGTAATTGTTATTGGTTTAAGCTTATAAAAATAAATAAAGTATTTTCAAAACAGCACTGTAGAATTACGGTAGTATCACATCCTGTATCAATTTCAAAGGAAAGGTTTTCACCATTAATGGAATTCTCCACTTATTACTCTTTACAGAATTAACAACAAAGCCGTTAATGTGGATTCACTAACAAGCTGGATTGTAATAAAGAATGTGGCTACTCCTGAATCTGGAGATAAGGATAATTTCATTAATGACGCATATACATGCTGCAGGAATGACCACCAGAATCCAAACAGTGTATCTCTACTAAGAACTCTGCATTGTGTATTTCTTGTGTTTGGGAGAAAATGATGAACTTAATCGAATGTTTGGAGCCATACTAAATTCACCCCATGCACGAAAAAGCAGGTGAAAAAACTCAACTGAATATAATCTTAAGGTAAGACTTTAAGTATGCTGACTTACCCGGGGAGGGGCTCCGTATGCTCGTCGCATTGTGTTGCATCAGATGCTTACATCAATAGTTAAAATTGAAGGACCTGAACTCGACAATTGGATCAACAGAAGTGCAATGCAGATGCTGCGGCCATTACCTAGGCTTTTGCCATTTAACGTGACTCACATTGAAAAAGTAACATGCTTGGTGGTGCACATTGCACTGTCACCTACGAACCGAGGTTTGGATACATTTCAAAACACCACATTCCCTTCAACAACCTGACGGACACCTGACCTCCCCCTATTCAAAGTCAAAAAAAATAATTTGGCCACACCCCTAAAAGGTGTACTTTTCTTATGCCTGCTCTTACTGCCTGTAGGTAGTTTTTAGAATCTAAGGCAAGTAAGCAGCAGTCTACATGTTTACCTCAGGTTTCCAGTTGTAAGGTAAACACGCATCTTTTCTAAAGAAAGGAAGGCATTAGTTGAGTTAAAAATGTTCCGGAAAACATTCATATGTGTTCTGATTTAGAACGCATTTGTATCGAAATTCATACGGTAAAATCTGAAGAAAGCACAGTATACTTGTGTGTTCGCAACCCCGAAGCCATCAGCATCTGAAAAACAAAGTAGCCAAGGATGTCCAAGGAGGCAAGGCTGTCATATAAAGTTTATTAACAAACGTATGCAAGCATTAGTATTGACCCACTTCAAAGCCTTGTAAACACTTACATCATGGGTCCACAAGTTGAGGCATTTTTAGAAATTTTGACTGCTGAAAGTGTCACTTTTAGGGTCCACGAATATATTTTTCTTCAAATTTGGTCAGTAATTTTTTTTGGGTGACAACTACGTGGTCCCATGCTGAGAGGGCACGAAAATTCGATGACCTCTTAATTTCCTCTGGCATTCTTTTCCTCAGCAATAAGGAATGACCAGTCCCTAGTCATTTTGACAGTTCCCGGGAATAGCCTTATGGCCAACTGCATTGGTGGAAGTGATGTAACCCCAGTAAGCCTGGTTCAAGGAAGTAAGCCAGAAGGATGGTTGAGTTCAGGGTTTATTTCCACGGCCAGGAAGTCTGTCCTTACAATATAGACTAAGTGGTTCAAGGATGTTCAAGGTTAGACTGAATAGAGTGGCACACTTCAGGAAGAGTTGCAGCTGGTTAGGGGACTATATACCAGAGTGAGGCTGAAGAACGCTGCAGGGCCTTTAATACCCAGGGCTGCAGGGCCTTTGATACCCATAGCTAAAGCGAGCACCAACCACAGGAGTGCAAGGTACTGCCTGATATCCCATGAGCCATCTCTGCCATAATCCACCCTTAGTGGCAGGCAAGGCCTGAGCCACGTTTACCACTGATCTCCAAGGCTAAGACCATACATGAGAGTACATAGCATGACTGAAATACATTATCAATAGCAAATAAGAGACCCACTAAGGCCGTAGCATAAGGTATTAGAGTAAATATGGAAGGCAGTGGAAACTATCACTGCAGTGACATCATGAAAATAATCCAATTTCCAGGGTTGAAATCACAGGCCAACATTGCCGTTTCATTTGTTTGTAGCTAGACTTGAGTTTCATGGCTTCGATCTGGTCATCCGATCAGACTGGAGTTGGATTTCAGCTCCCATACGTCTCAGCAACATAGCACCTAATTTGGCAAAGACCACAAATCGATGATTATCAAAACACATGAATTCCTTTGGATGTATAGCCCCCCCCCCCCCCCAAAAAAAAAAAAAGATTATGAGGATACGGTGGATTAAAACCAGTTAGTGGCAGAATATTATCAAGTAAATTTCACGGTAAGCTCATTTACATGTGTGTGTGTGTCCCATGCTATTTTGATGTAGGGCCTCGTTTGAGGTTTTGATATAAGGCTTATATTTTATGGGGGTTTGAGCATGAAGTTTTTGTGAGACTGCTGCGTTTGCAAACACAAAAATTCATTACATGCAAAAGTTTCAGAGGTCGCTTTCACGAATTATCATTCATCTTCTAGTTTTAGGTACGAGGAATTGTGTGACGGGATTGGTTCTATTTTCAAGGGGATTGGCTAGCTCTGGCGACTGACCGGTTGCAGTCAGAACAAGGGTTTTTTGCCGTTTAGTGGATACGTTACCAGCCGCCATCATAAAGCCCCTTAAAAGCAATACGACGTAGGTAATGAAAAAAATAAACAAAAGAAATAACCAAAACAAAAATTTAAAAGATACAACACAAGTCGTACGATTTATTAAGGCAAATATTACAAAAAGGTAAGTAGGGAGCCAATAGATTGATACAATACTTACCAGGAACCACAGTCGCACAGGGTCCTAAAAACGACACAGAATGTTTCAGAATACAGGAGAACTCCGTAACAAATATACCTTGTGAAAAAATCTACAGAGAAAAGAAACACCAGTTTAGCAACTGTGGCTTTTTTGTGTCATGTGTGTCTTAGAAAAAAATATTTAAAAATAAACACTGGAAGTTCTATAAAATCGAAATGCTTCACATTGTGGTTCTTATACGCATTGTTTAGTTGTATTTTGCAGTGTTTGTCTTCTCTGTGTTTTTACCAGTATAACAGGAAATATACAAGGATTTGGTATTAACTTCCGTTTCACAAGAACGAGGAGTTACGTATTCTGATTCAGTGCAATTTAGTGTTTTATGATTAACGTGATAATTTCCAAGTTTTACCGTTGCAAGTAGATTACTTTAAAAAAATATATGGTTGTCTAGACGTTAACCAACATCAGTTCCTCTTTCGATCTATTCACTAATTAGCCAAATGTTTTCAGGGCATCATATTTAATTCACATTTCTCTACATTTTTTAGCATTAAATAGGAACGGTTCTGCAACTTGCTGGACCAATCCGAAGTGAATTGAATCTTATTTGAGTTAAACTGACCCTTTCACCTACAGATTGAGACACTTAGCTTTGCTTCGCTTTATTGCACTCAGTACGCAACGTTGGCCGCTCTCCAAAATAGTAACATTTTAGCACCAGTGGCATACACGTTACAGCTACCGTTTATTAAAAGTCACTTCCCGTAAATGTTTTCAGAGCATCATATTTAATCCACATTTCTCTACATTTTTTAACATTAAATAGGATAGGTTCTGCAACGTACTGGACCAATCCAATGTGAATTGAATCGTATTCGAGTTAAACTAACCCTCATTCATATACAAATTGAGCCCACTTAGCTTCGCTTCGCTTTGTTAAATTTAAAAATAAAAATAAAAATAAAAAATTTGCGTACTGGTGGCACCACGTCGTGAGTATTTCCCTACGTACGAATCAATTAAATTAGAGTCAACGGTGTGCGCCAGTGAGCTTTTTGAAAATAGGAATTACCTCAAGTTGAAACTAACTCTGTACACAGGGGCAAGCAAACTAATACACATTAATTCGCATTACTGTGAATCCAGGATTCGATTTCAAATTAAAAAGTAAGCCCTCGTGAACGGTGCTTGACCAGTAATTTTAATAATTACTCATAAGTGGCTGCGTTTTTTCGCTCAAAAATTTACCTAGGAGGAAGAGCATGGGATCCACAATTGTTGTTTACATTTGATAGCCACCAGGATGATAATGTTTTCTTTTTGAGGAAGGGTAAGGGATGCCCAATTGTTGTTAAACTTTTAACATAATATAACCTGTAGTCCTGCGTGTAAGCAGCAAAATTTTCAAGAAATCTGAACTTTGTGAGTATAATCCCATCTTTGGTGTACTTCATGCCCACACCTATGAGAAACTTTTAGAAAGGGGTGCCCATATGACACCTCCCCAAAAATCAACATCGCCGCCATTTTGCTTTTAAAACGGGCGCCAGACAACAAAAAAATTCAAAATTATACTAATGTATGTAAGTTTGATGTCAATTGCTTGGTTTTAAGAGCTGCCAAATTCAAAAAGTGCTCTAAAAAGGTGCCAGGACTATACACGACAAGATATCCAAGATGGTGGCCAAAATGATGGCAAAATTTAAGTATGTTTTTCATAATTTTAAAATATACTCATAAGGTAGAGGCAGATTTGCGTTAGTTCGTTTGCAATGAATATAGTAACTGGCAAGCACCAGATCAAACCCGTAGTGTAGTGTGTTCGTAATTACGAGCTATGCTGTGGCTGCTTCTCTATGCTGTAGCACTGTATTTTCTTCAATTCACCGTAAGTTACACCATTAAAGTGATGCAGTCCTTTAAATTGCTTAGATATCATGTGGAGATGAGTATTTTTCAACGTAGGTAATTAAAACGATGTGTTGCAAATAGGAGCTAAGTTACGGCAGTTTATCTATGTTATAGTGTTGTAGATTTTGTCTCTATTTACCACACGTCACATCGTTAAATTGCTGCAGTAGCTGTTCTAATTAAAATAATTGGATGTAATATAAGCTTAGATGAAAGATGGAGATGTTTATTTTGGAACAAGGGTAATTAAAACGATTATTGCAATTAAGAGCTAAGCTGCAGCAGTTTATCTACATGTTAGCACTATGCTGCTTGCATCTATTTATCACAAGTGATATCTTTAAACTGCTGTAGTAGCCATTCTAATTAAGGTAAATGGATATACATAGACTTAGATGAAAGATGGATATGTATCTTTTCCAACAAGCATAATTAAAATATATCCGTTGATCATAATTATAGCTGCCACAAAATCATGTTAAAGATGTGACTTAGAGAGTATTGAAGTAAGCATGGAGCTACAGCACAGATAAACACTTGTAGCTTATCTTCTAATTAGGATAAACCGTTTTTATTACTTGTGTTGGCATATACATTTTGCCACCTTTCATATAATCCTAATTACATCCATCTATCATAATTAGAACTGACACTACATCACTTTAAAGATACAACATGCGATGAATTGAAGAAGAAAGCATGAAGCTACATCATGAACAGTTGTAGATTATCTCCTAATAACGATAAACTGTTCGATTTACCCTTATTCGAATATATACATCTCCATCTTTCATCTAAGCATAATTTCATCCATTTGTCTTAATTAGAACGGCTACTGAAGCAGTTTACAGATGTAATTTATGGCAAATAGACGCAAAAAGCACACCACCACATTATGGATAAACTGCCATAAATTAGCTCCTAATTACTTTAAATCGTTTTAAACACCCTTGTTCCAAAATATACTTCTCCATCTTTCACCGAAGCCTACTTACTTATATTTATCTTAATTAGAACGGCTTCTGCAGCAGATTAATGATGCAACTTGTGGTAAATAGACGCAAAATGCACATCACTACAAAGTAGATAAACTGTCGCAGCTGAGCTTCTAATTACAAAAAAAATCATTATAATTATCCGTGATGGAAAATATACATCGATACCTGATATCTAAGTCTAAATACATCTACTTATCTTAATTAGAACTGCAACCGTATCACTTTAAAGATGTAACGTACGGTGACGTGAAGAAAAATGCAGTGTTACAGCATAGCGAACCAGCCACCACTTAACTCTAATTGCGAACACACTACACTACATTTAGGGATATGCCCTGGTGTTTGTTAATTACTAGTCTGTGCAAACGAACTAGCGTTTTTTAGCACTAATGCAAATCTGCCTCTACGTTATAAGTATATTTTAAAATTATGAAACCTCTTGAATTTTGCCACCATTTTGGCCGCCATCTTGGACATCTTATTGTGTGTAGTCCTGGCACCTTTTTAGAGCCTTTTTTAAAATTCGGCAGACCTTCATACCTAGCAATTGACACCAAACTTACATACATTGGCATAATTTTGAATTTCTTTATTGTATGGCGCCCATTTTAACAGCAAAATGGCGGCCATGTTGGTTTTTGGACGGGTTTCAGGTGGGCACCCCATCCTGAAAGTTTCTCATGGGTGTGGACATGAAGTACACCAAAAATGGAGTTATCCTTATAAAGTGCAGTTTTTTCCCCCCTTACCCCTAGGACTACTGGCTTACTCTGTTGCCTCTAAGGGTGCGTAAGCGACGACTCGCCTTTGGATTCTAGCAGCTAGAATTATTTCAAATTCCAACATGGCGGCGGTTTTAGCTCTGCCAGCTCGCAACGAAAAGAGTCAATAATTGAGTTTAGAAGCGATTGGGAAAATTGTTTCGTCAGGAGGAATTCTTTATCTACTGTTACGAATCATAAAACTGCACGCATTTGCTCAAACGATGTTGGATTTAACTAATCCAGGAAGTGTTGTTGCCATGGCGATTGAACTCCAACTGCAAGAATGCAAAGGCGAGGCGTTGCGTACACGCGCCCTAAGAAAGGACAGGGGACGTCTAGGTTTATCACTGACAACCTAGTTGGCTGACGTTGTTGCCACTCTAAGGAAAGACAGAGGCCGACCGAATGTTGTTTAGTCTAAGGAAAGGGAATGCCTTCGTTGTTTACCCTTGACAGGCAGAATGGCAGGTATCGTTTGTCTGTCTTTGATTGACAAAGGAATCAGGAGTTCTCCATTGGATGTATACCTGAAGCAAATTAATCATGCTGGCTTAACAGATTTTTTTTTTGGTTAAATAAACAAAAGTTATTTTTTCTATAATGTCAAAGGTTTACTCTTTTGAAACGTAACTTTGAAATAAATGATGACACCTCACTTGGGAGCAATAAAAAGAACTATAATGGCCGATAATTCAGCACAATCTGCAGATAGGAACATTTTCACAAAATTTGATTTTCTAATTAAATGACGTTCAAATTCTACTTTCAGTCGTTCTTTTAGTAATATTATTAACGGGGTAAAAGAGGTCTGGTACGTTTTCCCCACACTTTTTTATCCGACAGTACGGTTGCTGGACTAAATTTTCCTGACTGGAACTTTTCTCGATGGATTCTTTTTCCCCAACAGGATTTTTTCCCGACAGGTACTGTTTCCCAATAGGCCAATTTTTTTCGACAGGACCTTTTCCCAATACGTGCTTTTAAAAGCATCTAATTAACGAATTAAAAAAATTCTTATGCAGTTTGTTAAGAAAAATACAGTTTAAAAATTTGTTAAAACCTGTAATCTTAATGTTCAAAGCCTCGTAAAAATGTCAATGGTACTTCGACATTTCTTTTATGGTCATGTAGCATTCTTCAAAACGAAATTAACAGCTGATTTTAAAACATTTTTTGTTTTATTACGCGTAGGAAGACAGAAGTGTTTTATAATGGGTTCTGGGCCTAAGCAACTTGGAAAGGTAAACTAAGCTAAGTAGATAAACAAAATATTTTTTCCGCAGAGTATGTAGTGATCCGAATATCAAAAAATTGAAACAAATAGTGCTATGTGTGATTATCTAAACTAGTAATTATCTCTCTCCTATGTTTTAATAGGTGGTTCATCTATGCCAACCTCTTAACACTTATAAAAAATATCACCATCAATGCGAAATACAACCTTTTAATAGAAGAAAAGGCGATTTACCCGTCCATATTACAGGAACCTTACCACAGCTGCTGAAAATCGGCTTTCACATGTAAGAAAAAAAAAACCCGAATATCTGCATGGATATTTGCGGTAGGAATTTCATCTTCAAACTCTTAAATTTCGTACGCCAAACTTTCTTTGTCATGAAATTTCAACGAAATCAGAACAAAACTGCGAACGTTATCCAGTTCCAAACACAGACAGACAGACACTCAAAATCCAAATTTTTAATTGCGTTACATATAGCATTTTATACATATAATATCAAGGGCTCACAGGGACACCGGGAAATAAATTTAAAGTAAGCTAATTAATAAACACAATGTATGTTGATTTAAGGATGGGGCGTGGGAGGAGGGAGGCCGCAGAAAGGATTGAGCACATTATTTAACGTGCTCAATCCTTTAATATTGGACCAATAATGTAAAAAAATAAAGAATTGTCCCTTTGTTTTTTATTATTCTTTTTAGTTTCTACAGGACATATCAGTAAAACGTCCTGCCAAGGAAAAGTACCTTTCCGGTATGAGAACTTATCGGAAAACGGTTCTGTCAGGAATTGGACCTGTTGGGAAAACGTTCGGCTGTAAAATGAGTGTTGGAAAATGTACAGTAAAAGTGAGGAAGAAAACTGTGCACCACAGAAGTTGCCATTATGTTGACTTACATTATATTCACTGCTGTAAATGTTATTCAGGCTAGCTCTTTCCATAATCTTCGAAAAATTCATTCCAAGAATTTCTTCGACCCCGGGTACCCGTTCAAAACGTTTATTTTTATCCACACCGCAAAAGGTTTTGTTTAAATGGGTTGCGACCTTATCCTGCAGCTCCATTGCATCAGTTGTGTACATTGTGCACAAAGTCAACATGGGGAAGCGAACAGTTGCATTTCGATTGAATGTAATTGAAGTTTGAATCGGAGACTGCATGTAATATGATAGTCTTTCCCAAAATTGGTAAGCACTTAGTGTCCAACAAGTCAGAAGCGCTAATGCCCATGCTAAGCGATACAATGGAGAAGTGTTATTCTGTACAATGCGCTGCAGTATTGGAAATTCTGATGAAGAATTATTTGACTGTATCTTGATTCTTGAAGAACGTTCTTCATTCCACTTCGAAACAGATGTCTGGTGGAGAGAAGGTGGGTGACGCTTGCAGAAGAGGGTTTCTTGCTTCATTTCGATATCTAGAACAACAAAAACTATGTTGGACTTACTCATGAAAGAAGTTGACGTTAAAAGTTTCATTGAGTTGAAGGAGATTCCTATCACTCCCTACTTAAACGCCAAAACCAATGTGTCAAGAAGTTTACGCTACCTTGCCAGCGATCAAAAAAGGGATAAACAAGATGGTTGATGAACTCCTAGCATCACGAAGGATTGAGTCGTTTCACAGCCAATGGGGATCACCTTTTTTTCCTCAAACGAAAGAAAAATGAAGGGGGATTTAGGCCAGTCCTCGACTACCGATATCTTAACTCCAGGATCAAGACTGACAATTACCGATGCCGCGGACGGATGAAGTGTTCCACTTCCTCGATGGAGTGAAGCACATCTCCATACTGGACGGTGAGCAGGGGTTTCATCAGATCCTACTGGACCGTGCTAGCCAAGATTGCACATTTGTCTGCCATCACAGCACATTAAAATTTAAGGTCTTACCTTTCGGCCTAAAGACTGAAAGCCAAGCCTTCCGGCATACCATGACTCTAATCCTCGGCGACTTGATCAATCACGTGTACATTTTGTACATAGATGATATTATAGTGGGTACATGCAAGTAGACAGAACACTGCTGGGCCATCAAGGAGATCTTCAAGCGTCTCAGAGCAGCAGGATTCACCTTAAAAAGGAAGAAGTGTTTTTTCAGTGTCCCAGAACTTAAAATTCTCGGCATCAAAGTCACAGCGAAAGGCATCGAACTATCCACCGAGCACATGACTGCCATCCGCAACTGTCCTTGTCCGGGCAAAGGACTATCGTAGCAGACTATCTGTCACGAAATCCTGCACCCGATAAGTCAGATGACGAAAATGGGACGACCACCACCGACAAAGACAAACCGACTATGATAACCAAAATCAAAGAACTGGTATAAGAGCACAAGACGTCGATGTACCCACTTCTGTACATACGTGCTCAACTAGAAATCGATATCAGAGATAAAATGCAAGTCAAGATTGCACAAGAAGCCGACCCTGTCACAAGACGCATCTCAAAAGCCTTATATCAACTTGAAATCGTGGACAAGGAGGGCACATACAACTATGTCATCAAAGTACGATGCAGCTACATCTTCAACACTGATGAAGTACTGCATTACGTTCACCCTTTGTCTCCAACAAGAGGTCACCCAGAAAATGCATGGCGCATCTATATGCCAAAGTCACTGCGTTACACATACCTAAGGGACTGCCACGACTACAAGGAGGACCACTTAGCGTAAGACAGATTATAATTGGGTAGCGTACCTTGGGGTGATGACGCCTCAACTTTGTCGAGAGGAGGGAGCGTGTGAAGGAGCAAGGTCCACAAGGCCCACGCAATTTTCACACGATTGGCCTTTCCCAACTTGAATGCTCGTGCACCACCTGGTGGGGCACAGACAGAAAGAGAGAGAGAAAGATGGACTCCATCAATGCACTTTATTCATGTGTCGCTCTGCAATAAATCATTTGCCATTGAAAAGGTTCGTCCCAATCTCTTCCCGTGCTTGTCTGGAATCGTCGGCCATGGGCATTGGGCAACCAGCTCATCCCAGCAATGTCATGTTTTGCGATGATGACCGACTTATATTTCATCTCAGTGTGAGAACTTTGGAAACAGTGACCACTACATCGTTACATTTTGTATTAACTCCAAACTTACTGAAGTGCCTTTTAGGGTTCACGGCTTTTACCGCCTACATGTACGGAAGATTGAACTATAACGATCTTAATGCTTCCCTTGCATCTGTCAATTGAAACGATTTTATTTTTGGTGTACACAGGGACCTCAAACCTACTTGGAATTATATTTAAATATTCTTTCAGAACATATGGGGCTCTGTCGTATGATGCAAGCTGCATGTAAATTTGGAACTATATCCACCCCACTCTCCTGCATCAAACTTCGTTATAGTAAACTTTAAACTCTGGCGTCAGTACAAATCTAACCCCTGGGAAGATACTTGTTCCACTTATAACTCATGCAAAATTTACTCTAAATCCAATGAAGAGTGGCATTGCAGAATGGAAACAGCTGCTCTTATTGGGAAACCACCAGGCACTTTTTAGGCTGCATTGCTCTAAGACTTCCACATGACGTACCCTTCCCCACAAAAAAACTGGAAACAACTTCCACTCTGGGGGTCCTAGCTAAAGCCGAAATACTGAGCACTACCTTTGTTTCTAACACTGTTTTGGACGATGCTCTTTCTAACCCGGTGTCTAAGGAGCACACATGTGTTGTAACTTGCCCGGATGTCTTGTTCACCCCTCTTTCGGTACAAACGACCATTTCCAAACTTAAGCTAAGCCACTCTCATAGACCAGATGGACTCTCTGCCTTTTTTTCCCATGACAGCTTGCTGACGAGCTCTGCTATTCTCTATCCACGCTCTTTTCACTTTCTTATGAGTAGAGATCTATCCCTCCCGTCTGGAAATCCGCGCATATTGTACCTGTTTGTAAAATTATGGAATCCATCATTAGAGATGTCATCTGTGCTTTTTTGAGAAACATTCTATTATAAACCACGATCAGTTTGGTTTCCTCCCAGGTAGGTCAGTTGCTCTACAACTGTTGATCGTCTTAGCTCAACTGACTACTGCTCTTGATATTGGTATTCCTTCAGATATGATTTATTTTGACTTCAAGAAGGAGTTCGAATCCGTTGTCATCGAAAACTTCTGGTTAATATTGTGACTTGTGGCACTGTAGGAAATTTGGCTAGCTGGATTTCTGATTTTTTAGGCAATCGGACTCAAAGGTAGTTGTTACGAATACGCTTTGTTGCTTTGCCCAGTGCGGCGTCCCGTTTTGGGCCCTCTACTTTTCGTAGTTTACCTTAATGATTTAAAACTCAGGTACACAATTCTTCGTGGACTCACGGTCGTCTCTCCCCTCTGTTTGACCTGGCAACAGGTAAAACACACACTACAGCAGTGTTTCTCAAAGTATCGTCCGCGGATCAGCACTGGTCCCTGAACAGTCGAACGCCGGTGCACGGGGAACACCTGGACAAAACATGAATTTACGACAAATGCTCAGATAAACAAACGCCCACTACTAGAACTTATATCAGAGTTTTAGGAAGTCTTACATTTGGGCAAACACCCATCCTTCTTTAATCAATGGATGAAAGTAATGCTGCTCTTATGGTAGCAACTATACTGGTAGAAATTACAATCTCTAAAGATGAAATGTAACTCGCGCCAGTAAATGGTTGCAACACATGCTTCTTGCCCGGTGCTACTGCTGCACGTGCGAGCTTTTCACTTGTGGGATCCCGGCTGTATTTGTAGGACTTCGGTATCTAAAAGCGAATTCAGTGGTCAATAAGCAACCAGACGTGACGTTGTTACATCAACAAACGAAACTCACAGTGGCGAAAAGCAACCGAAGTGTCATTACAGGTTGATTTTAAACAAAGAGTTTGTTTATTTATTATGTTTTTTTAATTTCACATGAAATTATAACAAATTATAAAGCTGAGGCTTGTCAACAAGTCATAGTCTTGTCACACTGCAGGTCTGAATGCACATGTGTACTGTGCGTGTGTCATTCTGGGCCCTATCACCACGTTGCTCAGGTTCCAGTAAACAACAAACCAGTCAACCAACCTACTAAATGGCGAAACTTTCAGGCATTGACAAAAAAAAACCTTTCTCCTGTTTCAATCAACCTACCTGTACGAGACTGTTTTCTCAGCCGTGAGTGTCAATAACACTTATCTACCGATATCCGCATCTCAGCTCTCTTGTAACAATACAAGGATGCAGGAACACAACAATGAATGGGGGCTGAGAACTAGTTCTCAGCACTCAATTTAATAAATCTGTATGCTGACAACAATGAAAAAGGGCCGCCTGGTGCTGAGAAGTTCTCAGCACTCGATTAACAACAATGAAAAAATGCCGTCCGAAGCCATAATAGAACACAATACGCAAAAGAAAACATTTTTTTTCCTTTCCGCCTTGCATTGTTGGACTACTAGGTGCACTACATCATTATTGGAGTCGCGTGCTTCTTCATTGTCGCGCAGAGATGCGGACATGGGTAGATAAATAAGTTATCGTCTGCTTCCCTGCGGCCCTCGATATTGTTAATTCTCAGCACTCGGGAATCAGGCAATAACCTATACAAAGCACAGAAACGAACTGCATAGTTGGTCTCGCCACGTATTGACAAGCTTTCGAAAAAGAAATAGGCTCACTTGTCGCTTTAGCTGCACACGTTTTTAAAATAAGAAAAAAATATCTTAAACAAACCTGTATTTGAAAAGCCTTCAATGTTTTAACCTAAACGTTTCCTAAAATAAATACGATACATCGTACAAAACAAACAATCTACTTCGGGATCGAGTGACCTTGCGCTTGAAATTACTAATGTGGCGAGATGGTCTAAAACTTGGCAGTTAGCGCTCTACATTGGTAAACGGTTTTTCTTTCACGTGGGTCCCCAAATTAGGACCTACAATTACGCTTTACACCAAACTGCTGTCAGCTGGGTTACTGAGGTAAAAATGTGTTTTCTGTTACAGATCGAGGATTAACCGCACCCCACCCCGATATCACCACAGCCACCAACGTGCCGGTCCCTGGCATCTCGAAAAAATATATAACGGGCTGCCACATTAAAAGGTTTGAGAACCGCTGCACTGGAGGACATAATTGGAAGCTTGTGAACTCTAAATCCGGTCTTGTGTGCTTTGCCTATTGTTGCCCCATTGTTACATGTTGCAGCATTGCATTCTGGGGCCCGGCGGCCGCCGCCTTATCCTTTTTCTGAAAATTCTCGTGGGCAAACGAACTCTAATAAGCAATGCATCTTACAAGTAAAAGGGAGCATAACGTGGGGAAAAGAGCGCAGGGGTGCTTATTCCTCCCACATAAAATCCATTTCGGCATAACGTGTCCCCCACTGTGTGCACTTCTGGCACTCAAAATCAAATCTTTATCCCTTACCTGCGGATTTCATGACCGTCAACACCAGATCTAGAATAGAGGTGGACTAGCTGGAGCACAACGATGCACAACTGAGTGTTGGAACAGAATGTACAGTGTAGGTCGTACACTTTTGGTCGATTTTTGTTTCCTCTTTTGCATTCGCTTTGTTCCGTACAAGTTTCTAATTTATTCAGTACTGTCCTTTAACCGTCAAGCTGGATCAAAACTTAACTGACTAGCGTGGAATAATTTACATATTTGTTTCACATAGTGGAACTGTCTGCTATGCACGCCGTACGGTAAATAGTAACCTGACGTTGGCACAAATTCGATGCTGACCACTGCTGTGAATATCTGTCAGAGATTTAATAATTTACTGAACTCACCATTAGAACGAATGTGCTTTTGAGCTGACACTGACATATTGTCAATCCATTGCAGCATTTTTAAAAGTCAAAATGCTTGCTGTCCAGCTGCTGGGGACTCCAGACCAAGCAGCTTGACAGCTTGATATGTCCTGCCTCGTTGTCTTGGTTTCACGTACTTTAGCCTGCGACATCCCGTGATATTTTGGTATGGTGTGTCTCACTTCAATTACAAATAATAAAAAATGTCATGATTATTTTGAATTTGGCTCAAAAAGTAAGCTTTTAGTGGGGCTCACAAATATATTGACTGAAATATTTCTCTACTGATACCGTAAACGAATGGAGCATTTCATTTCGTGTGTGGAGAACGGCTATAATCATTAGGCCCCACATTTCCCCCAGTTATAACTTGAAAACTGAAACAAATTCTACGCAGTTCACTGTTATTGACTCGTTAAGGGAGTTAAAACATTTATTGAAATCGTTACGATAGAATGTATTTGCTTTTCTCCTGACAGCTCGATGATAATGCAGAAACCCCCATCTGCTTGACAGATTTGTGACAGTTAAATAAGTAGAAATTGATTGCGAATACGTCCTGCTGTCTTGTTGTCATATGGCCATGACAACCTATGAAACAAATATAATGTCCTTGGATTTTCAGCAGCATTCTTTACCACAGCTATTGATTAAGGCAGCACTGTGTTAGCCTTCAACACCCTTCTATTTTTCTAAAGATTTTTAATGGACGAGTGTTATCGCATTAGGATGAAAGGCGAGGTAATCTTATCAAAAGCTTTTCGCTGTTAAGGGGGCCCAAGAACGATGCCTTGAGCTACACCATTAATTGTCACGTTCCCCAGGAAGAATGAAATAATTTGTTTCTTGTGAAGATAATCGTCATAGAAACTGACCAATTGTGACTGATTTGTGTGTTATCCATCCATAATTTTAAAGTCTCGTGACTTCTCGTTTTGTTTCGGCATCGACTAGAAACCATCGCATCTCTGCTGGATCTTTAATTCTGACTTCTCGTGACTTCTCGTCTAGTGTCGGAATCGACTAGACACAATCTTGTCTCGGCTGGACCTTTAATTTTAAATTCTCGTGATTTCTCGTCTCATTTCGGTCTCGACTAGATACAATCTCGTCCTCGGCTGGACCTTTGATTTCAAATTCTCGTGACTACTCGCTCGTGTCGGTCTTGACTGGGAACAATCTCGTCTCGGCTGGACCTTTGATTTCAAATTCTCATGACTACTCGCTCGTGTCGGTCTTGACTAGGAACATTCTAGTCTCGGCTGGACCTTTAATTTTAAATTCTCATGATTTTTCGTCTCCTTTCGGTCGCGACTAGAAACAATCTCGTCTCGGCTTGATTTTTAATTTTAAATTCTTGTAACTTCTGGTCATGTGTGGGTTTCGACTAGAACCAATCTCGTTTTAGCTGGACCGTTAATTTTAAAATTCTAGTGACTTCTCGTTCCCTGTCGGCAGTGGCGCACCCAGAGAAGGGCAAAGGGGGCTCTTGCTCCTCCCAAGACCCGAAATTAACAGTAAAAATAAGCAATTGCAAGAACCTAGTTTTTTTTTCTACTGACATCAGAAGGCCCCTCTTTTTCACCTAAAGTAGGGTAACGTTGGTTTATGTTCGCGACAACCCAAATACGTTCTCGAGCCCAATTTTTCGTCCCATTAGCGCTCCCCCCTCCTCTAGGGCGAACAATGTCAGCACCCTGGTCTAGGCATTTAAGACTTTCGTTCGTCCATTGTTAGAGTATGCAACTCCGGTGTGGTCACCATACCTCCTTAAGGACATTGATTTAATTGAATCCGTTCAGCGTAAATTTACAAAGAGTATCCCGGGTTTTCGTGAGATAAATTACTTGGAACGTCGTGTGAGGACGGGCCTGGAGTCATTGGAACTGCGCAGAATTAAATTTGACCTTATTTTGACATACAAAATCTTACGCGGTCTGGTGGCCGTTGACCTGCCTCTTTTCGATTTCGCTCCTAATCCCTATGTAACTAGAGGACACCAATGGAAGCTAGCTGTTCAGAGCTCCCATCTTGAGTGCCGAAAAAATTTTTTCTCCGTCCGTGTAGTTCCAATATGGAATTCTCTTAGCAGTGAGACAGTGAACATGAACACAGTTTCAGGGTTCCGTAGAATGCTGACGACACAGCCCTTAGAAACCTTTCTGAAGCGCCCTTAAAATTTATTTTTGACTTCATCTCGTCCCATCGGCCCGGTGTTAGTGGCTCACCACCCTTCCGGCAGCCCTCCACCAAGTGTGGAAAATTACCAATATTATTATTATATTAATTATTTGCATCGAAGCTGAATGAGTAAGTAAGGAGTCTGCTGCCATTAAGAAAATTCCTTAAATTAAAGCATGAAAAAATCACTGACATTCTTAAAAAGGCGTTAGCGTTTCGACCCATTTTGTTATTTTTTTGCCCCCTATAAAGAAAATTCCTGGATATGCTACTGCCTATCGGTCTCGACTAAAACTGATCTCGTCTCGGCTGGACCTTAAATTTTAGAGTCTCGTGACGTCTCGTCTCGTGTCGGTCTCGACTAGAACTGATCTCGTCTCGGCTGGACCTTTAATTTTAAATTCTCGTGACTTCTCGTCTCATGTCGGTTTCGACTTGCAACAATCTAGCCTCGACTGGACCTTTTAAATTCTCATGACTTATCTCGTTTCGGTATCGACTAGGAAAAATATCGTCTAATCTCGACTCCTTGTTGCCCAGCTTTCTCGAATCTCCTCAATTTTTTTTCCCTTTCAATGTTGCTAAGAAACACTGTTAATACCTACAATGAACGTCTGTTTTCCCGTGCTTCCTCGCCGACCCGGAAGCACAGAAACAAATTAAAAGAAGACAGTGAGGTGTCTAGAATTTCCTAAAAAGTGGTGTGGGTGATGCTGTCGGATGCCAGATGTCAACAAATAGGTTGCATTTCAAGCTTTTCGTGTGGAGTCATTGGCAGAGCCCTTGAAACTTTAAATTTTTAGCCATTTTTACTACTTTTTCTGATTTCTAGGGACCATGCTTGGGCACAAGTGTATACTAAGCCAACGGCTGTTGTCAAAATATTCATTCATCAGCCAACCAAAATGGGGACTAACTAACACACACCGACTCCCCACAGTCACATCTGATTACTACCTAAATAGCTACACTGTTTTATCGATTGCTAGATTAAGGCCGTTTTAATTTACTTCATTACCTTTCTCCACCCTAAAACTCACCTATGAAGAATTCTCTATTTCGTATTGATCTTCCTGGGAAAAGAAAGTGAGACCCTTAGGGTAATGGTAAAAATAACTTTCTTCATCACTGCTTCCTTTTTTTTGTCATTCATGGGTAAGCAAACAAATAATTGTGAAGGTCAACGCAAAAAAATGTCTCCACACAAAGAACGAAAACAACATTAAAAAAACTGAATTTTTAGTGCTGAAGGGAGTTGTGCTCGCACCAAGTGAAATCTCCCTAAATTCGCCACTGAATAAGTATACTAATGAAACAGAAATTAGCAGTAAATATTAGTTAAGAAACCCAATGCAATTCCCGGACTCACGATGGCACATGAAGTTTTTCGCCATAATTGTTTCTCACTTGTCATTCTTACTGGTTCAGAACGTTGGCTCCGTTGGGTTTTTTCGTCAGAATCTGCTAGAAATTTACTCTGAATTCATGCGAAAAAGAACACTATCTTCGACAAATTTCAGAAAAATTCTGCAGTAATTGCTTCAGTATGGTATTGGTGATGGATAACACGAACTAACAGATTTCTATTAAGAC
Source organism: Lithobius niger (assembly GCA_023313725.1). Classification (NCBI taxonomy): domain Eukaryota; kingdom Metazoa; phylum Arthropoda; class Chilopoda; order Lithobiomorpha; family Lithobiidae; genus Lithobius; species Lithobius niger. The sequence goes on along the minus strand of JAHWFP010138211.1, from coordinate 15,556 downwards.
ATTTTTAGAGATGTCGGAAAAAATTTTAAAAATGACAAACGTTACAATAAAACTTTGTTTGAAATTTTGCGGTTTTTTACTGTGAATAATAGCATTGCATCTCCGTCTCTTTGATTTGAATAGCTTAGGCAACATTTCAAGGGGGGGGGGTTAGGAAGGGGGGGGCGGCACAATAGAATCGAAGAAAAATAATAAAGTAGACCTATTCACGCAAGTAGACTATCAGCCCTGAATCGCCAAAACCATGAAATAAACGGTAAGCTTTCAAACAAAAACAACTTTCAGTTGTTGTCGTCTCTGGCTATTGTTTAATGATGTTATGGTTTAACATCCGCCTGGGACGCCTGGGAATCTGGCTGCTGCAGACATAGGGCCATAGGGCTTCGGGCAGGTGACCAGGAGTGGTTAACGCTCGTGAAACCCTTAGGTTTAAAGACGTGGGCCTATATACTGTTGTTTTAATTTACAACAATATCACATTACCTTTCGGGCGTATTGTTGCTATAATTCATTTCTTAACTAAAGTGAAAACAGATTCTTCCGCTGTGCCGCTATTTCAACACTGCTGCAGCTACGAAAAATAACGTTAGAAGTTTAGCCGACAGCACATATGCGTAACCTTGAGACGACAATTGAGCGTAATCAGCGTAATTACTTTACATTTGATCAATGAGCAGTTGACGATGAAGTGATGTATTTTGCACGAGATCAGTCAATACTCTTGATGATACAGGATTTCCATGGTAATCTCCAATAATGGTCTTTCAAGACCGTCAATAATGGTCATATACAACTCCCGCTCAGTAATTTGTTTTCCGGCAGATATGCAGAACTGACACATACCTATATTCGGGTAATATATAAAGGGATGGCTTCATTAGCTTTTTTAAACTATCCCAAATTACTTAAGCAATTGTAACACGTTGAAGTTGAAAACGGATCGCTGTAGATGGTGTACCAATACATAAACAAACACAGTCGCCTTTCTTAGTACTAACTATCATATGCTATAATATTAGCGCATTCAGTGACTGTGGGGACAGTGGCTGCGAGGGCAGGAGCACCTAATACACTCCCCTACCCATGTATTGTCTTGAAACAAAGAATCTCGGTGGACCAGGTCCGAAAATTATTTTCGGTATGGATCTCTACCCTCTTATACAAACTCTTAGACTTATTTACCGAGGCCACCTGTGACGTCTGATAATCACGAAGTGCTATTGCAAAAACAAAAAGACTAACAAATGTAACAAACAAAGATTGCATCTAAGTGCAATAGGCTTTGTTCCTCTCCCCTTCCTTTTAATGTTCTGGGTGCACGACACCTTTGATGGCTCTGTGCAGGATTTGATACTGTTTGTGGTGTATGAAATGCTCTTATTAGCTTGGTTTATCCAGAGCTTATGTCCACTGCTTAAATCCAGCAGTAAACTACTGTATTTTGCCTACACTGCACTGCACTGCACTGCACTTCCCTGAGGTTGGCGCTAATGACCAAGCTGTTGACGCGCCATTAAGCCTCATTCCCCCCCCCCTACACGGTGTCATGTAATCATGACATGATCCTAGTTCATAAATGGCGACAAGATAAATAAGCCAGTTTTTCACTTCAAAACCTTAAATACTGGTTGGCGAGCTTTCATTGCTCCCAGGTACCAAGACTGATTAAAAATTTAAATTCAACCCAGCTATACCTGGTTTCCTGGATTGCAGAATCGGTTTGCCGTAGATTTTCCTCCCACTAGTTCTTCAGTGCCACAGCAAGGAGGACGGCGGATAAAAACCGTTATTTCATTCACAAATGGATAGTTCCAGTTTAGTTTTACCATGGCGTATATTTTCTTCGTAGGAATTATTGCTCTTAAACTGCTTTCTGCCATAGGTACGCAAGTATACTTACTAAATTGTTCCATTTGCAACATCGGGGGGCGGTCACGGGTCACGAACAGTTGTACAATCCAGACACCAAATGATGTACGATTACGGAAAAAAATGAATGTAAGCCTTGTTATGTAAGGCAACTAAAAAAGCGCAAAAATGATAGAATAGAGAGAGTGCTTGTTTTTATTTAGAATGTGAGAAGGTTTGCTATTCAGTGCAAACTCCAAAATTCACTGCGCTGTATGACTTATGTGGCTAAGTGAAGTTACGGATTGGCAGCATTGTTATTGCTTGTTTGGTGAAGGGTTCAACGGGTTCAAAGGGTTTTAGCGAGCATTAACCGTACCCGGTCATCTGCCCAACGAATCCCTAAGGCCCCATGTCTGCAGCACCCGGAATGGATTCCCAGGAAGGGTGAAGGGTTCTTCTCGAGTGTTTATGGATTGTTACTCGATTCCGAAGGCCCCATCACCTTTGATTCCGCGGAAACCCAACAATAATTACAATTTTTATTAATTATTACAATTTTGTTTTAGGATTGTTAGCTGAAACGTCTAGTCGTCGTCGAGTTTCCACTGCATGAACGGTGATGGAAAACTTCGGAATCGAGTCACAATCCATAAACACAAGCATAGAACTTTTAATGTCTAAGTGGGTTATTCGTTGTTGAACATCATTATTATAGCTTGTGCGATGACGGATGCCTTCGAAGTCTTGAACAGTGATGCATCGTAAGAAAATAAACGTGTAATTACAGCACGGAGAGCCATATGGACCAAATTCGTGATCAACAAACGTGTATTAAAAAGTTATATGTTAGAAATATTTCAGACGGATGTGTCAGCATGGCTAGCGTTAGGCTTCCCTGGTAATCTGACTTTGAGTAACATCTGGCATGAGTAACTGATGGTTGAGAGGTACCTTCAATGGGTAGGATGAGAGCTATTCACCAACAATAGTTAGCAGACTGATGGGAGATTTCCAGTGGGAACCGCGTAGGCTAGTGGTAAATATGCAAGAATAAGAAATAACATTACTCATAAGTGTAAGTATTAAAAACAAGTATAACTAAGCATAAATTAGATTGTATCAATGTTAAAACTTGTGTCAATACTCCTTCGGCAAACAAGTGAAACGAAAATTTGCCCTTTCATCCAACAACGATAATTTTTTTTTGTTATATTAGGCCTACTCATAACTATACTCATAAATATACTCATAAGCATTAAAAACAGCATTATTGGCATAAATGTACTCGTGTCATTGCATTCTGGCTTGATTCCGAAATACTCCTTCAGACAACAACAAAATGATTCCATTTACAAACTTTCCTTGCTATCAAAGGTTTAAAGGGTATTAGCGACCGGTCATCATCCTTGCTATCTTGTTGGCTGCTAACAATGGTGCATGGTTTGAGAACCACAAGCTTGCAGTTTAAGCTTGCTCCGCTCCAATTACATAAAATAAAATAAAATTATTCCAACAGGTCATGTTCATTTCACTTACCAACGATGACTTGCTTCTCAGTTCTATAAACATGCGTGAGTCGCTCTTCCTTTAATGGCAGCTTTCAATTTTTAACCACATTTTTCATCATCGTTCTGAGCTTTCCATATTTCGTTTTTTAGGAATGTTACGATTTATTACAGCAATTGGAAACCACATTTGAAACCTTAACCACATTTCTACGTTACGTAGGCTAGTTCTCCTCTGGAACTAAGTTCGAGTTTGTAAAAAAAAATCAACACCTTAGTCGAGTATAAAGGCCTCGTCGCGCCTTGCACTCCTCGGCCTTAAAAAAAAACGCACTTTGGTGCGGGCGGGGGGCGAGGGTGCTTGCTGCGGCTATGCTTACATCCAAATTTTTTTTATAAAAATAAAATTCCTTCTATTTCTCAAGTGTTTACACTGTTTCAGAGGGCAGCAAGTGAGAATGATACTGTTCAAATAAATGTTAAAACAATCAAATTCAACCTATTCGCATGCGATGCTAAACTTGAAGTCTCCTGTAGCACGTCAGGATACCAACTCAGCGATATTTTTTTGTATGTGATAGGTATTCTAAAAAAAGGCCTTTTTTACTTCCAGCCCAATAAAAATTCTAAAAAAAAAAATTAAAAATTAAATAATTTACTTCACCCTAAATCGCATGTTGCATCATTTCTTTTGTATTAGAAACTAGAGAGTAGTGCGTTTCTTCTTCTCACAGTGTTAAAGCAATTCGCTAAATGGCTGTTTCTTTCCCTTATAGTTCAGCTGCAGTTTTCAGTACTGCCTGTTTGGGAAGCATATCTTTTTCTCGTTTTGTGTAATACTAAATTCTTGGCTGTAGAAACAAAATAAATACAACCTATTTACGTTTTGGACTTACATGTCAAGACTTCCTGAGAGGGAAATCGAACCCACGACCTTTGCAACCAAAGGCCGAGGTCCTATCGCTGAGCCATACTGACATCTGAAGTGTTTGTTTGTATGTATATATGCACGTGTTAAGGACTGCCTATGTACATTTTCTTTTGGCCGTGTCAGTATGGCTCAGCGGTAGGACCTTTTGGTGTTTGGTTCCAAAAGTCATGGGTTCGATTCCCCGCTCAGGCAGTCTGACATATAAGTCTAAAAGGTAACGTAAACAGGTTTGCATCTGTATTTATTTAATTCTTGTTGAGCCTTTGGCTTTCCGTCCTGTAGAAACAAGATAGCCATTTCCCACCGATAAAAAAAATGTGGCCATGTTGCAGCCTTGCTTTTATAGTGAAAGGTGGACGGAACGTTAATATGCAAGCAAATACAAAGACAGCCACAAAGTTCTATTTATTCATTTAGATTGCCATAAAATCTTGACGATAACGTTTTTTCAGTGATTCGAGTAGTAATGGCTGAATACCACAGTCCACAATAGCGTTAGCATGGCGACAGCAGTAGGCATTTTTTTCACTGCACAGCACGTATCTCGTTATGTATTAGTCGGCCAGTTTGTTATTTGTTTTGGCCGTCTGGCATTATTGACGTACGCATTAACAAACTGCCGCTGTGCATCATTGCTGCAAGATAAGAAACGGATGGGTGATTGTTTAAAGTAAGCTGAGCTCAGCGAAAATTGGAAAGAGGTCTCCAAATAATTCCATGGTTCTTCAACAAACCACTGCCACTGTGCCACTGTGGTCGAAAGTTTTCCGTCTCGAATCTGTAAGTTTGCCGTCTGCTGGCCAGTCTTCTTTCTGACTCCTAAATTGTCTGGCAGGATTTATCTGCACAATTTTTGGTGGTATATACCCGTTTCGCCGAATTCACGTTTGCCGAATTTTTTTTAATTTTTTTTTTTACAAATTTCCTGCCTTGTTCGAAATGCCGTACTCGCAACAACAAGACGCATAACATCAGAAAACGAAACTAATAAAAAAAAAACTTCTTTCAGTAGGAATGCATCTTTAATAGCAAGAGGGAAAAATAATTTTTAAAACTCTACGAATTTTTTTTGCGCGACACGGGAATTCCCACTTCGTCAAATTTTAAACAGTCCTCAGCAAAACTGTTACAATTTGTTTTTGCGAAACAGAATTCGGCGAAACGGGTAGCCATGGTTTTGGTGGGCTTAAAACGACGTAGGACTCATAGTAACTAAATTAAGAAAAAATTTACCTGGTTGGGTTAACCTAGACGTACAAAATGTGTAATGCGTTCCCAAAGAAGGGCTCTGCGATGCAATAATGTCTGTCACGGTGTTGAGTTTCTGTAAGACTGGGCGCTTCGAACGTCTACGTGTTCCTAATAACTTTATCTATAAAGTAACGTCGATTGCGCCCGTAACTGAGCAGTCTTTCTTACCTGAACGCAAATCAACGAAGAACTACATCATTAGAACTAATGGCCATAAACTATCGAGTGCCCTGTTCAAAGACTGTAAAGAAACGGAACTCTTGTTCATAGAGGTTTGGAGATAATTTGTATTGATAACACATATGCTCGTTTGTGTAGTGAAAAAACTAAATTGAGCTTGTTACTTGTTAGGTTCGATATTTTGTCGAATAGCAGACGCCTCGGAAATTTACCCCTTACAAACTGTGTGTTTTTATCACAATAGAAGATTTCAGTCATAGGAAAGTAACTAGGGCTTCATCGGGTTACACTGTCGACAAAATGGAGCGAAGCGAAGAAACCAACCAATAAACCAGCCAAGAAGTAAACCAACAAACAAACCAACAAACAAACCAATAAACAAACCAACAAACAAACCATCAAACAAACGAACATACCTACAAAGCAACAAACAAACCAAAAAAACAAACTAACAAACAAACCAACAAACAAATAACAAACAAGCCACCACACAAACCAATCAACAAACAAACCAACAAACAAACCAACAGACAAACCAATAAGCAAACGAATGTACCCACAAACCAATAAACAAATCAACAAATAAACCAACAAACCAAAAAACCAAACCAACAAACATACCAACAAACAAATAAAAAATAGTCCAACAAACAAACGAATGATATACTAGCCATAGGACACAGGCAGTTGTTTGAGAGTGCATTGGAAACTGCGTTCTGGCTCATCTTTTCAGTTGCTCTTCGCATCTTATTTCTTGGTACATTTACTTTCGTAGCGCTAGATGGCGTTGTTTTTCAACAACAGATTCGATTTAAATATTTTTTTTACAAACCACCTAGGGGTATACCGTTATCAATGTGCAAAAAAAGGTTTTAATTTACGTACTCGTTGTTGCGTGATGCATCAATTAAAACGAACAAACAAACCAACTAACAAACAAACAAATCAAACAAACAAATGATACACTGGTCACAGGGCACAGTCAGTTGTTAAGAGTGCATTGGAGACTGCGTTGTGGCTCATCTTTTCATTTGCTTTTCGCATCTTATTTCTTTGCCTACTTGCTTTCGTAGAGCTGGATGGCGTTATATCTCAACAACAGGTCCGATTTAAATTTTTTTTTACAAACCATCTGTGGGTGTGCCGCCATCAATGTGAATAATCAGGTTTTAATTTCTGCAGTCGTTATTGCGTGATGCATTAATTAAAACCAACCAACCAACAAACACATCAAGAAACCATCACAGCCACTGTAGACGTAATGGAGAAGGCTCTGCTTTCTTTGCTGTTTGGCTGGGTTTCCCGTTTCCCTCTTCTAAACATTCATCATTTACAAATTCAGAATGTTCAAACATTCTGTGAAATGAGCATGTGACGTAGTTGTAATCCACCTAAAACCAAAACTGGTATAAAGTTAGCTGCTTGGGGTTAAGAACAGTTTAGTTTAGTTTTAAATTTTTCAAAATGGTGTATTCAAACGTCAAAATCCGTCCACGAGAAGTAAATTATCTGAAAATTGCTCATTACGTTATAGTTTGATCGGGAAAACTAATCAGAAAGAAAGAAAGTTTGACCTACCAAAATAAACTTTTTTTAATGGCTATCAAGGTCCAAAATATGGTTTAAATTGATGCGGTGATTGTTGCGCGACCAAACTGCTCAGGACGTCATAATTTTATTGCCATCCTGGCTCTTGGCGTCTAGGCTCTTGGCTCTTGGCCCATTTTGTCACCCTTCGTTATTCCTCAACAACACGTCCGATTCCGGAGTTTCTTTTTTACAAACCATCTCTAATTGTATCACTGTCAATGTCCAAAATCTAGTTTTAATCGATGCAGTGGTTATTAAATCGTGAAGCGGTCACAAAGGTTGTATTTGAGTGTATTCAAATAGGAGCTCCGCTCGAATTAAGCAAGTACTTGAATGAAGTTTCTCCCCACTTTCTTTTTGCTCATGAAAAGAATAAACATGCTCGCCCTATTGCATTAATATGCTCGCCTATTTCCATTACTACCGTCCGAAGAATGAAGTCTCTTCCCCCCTAATTCTTTGCTGCCGGAAAGAAAATAAACATGCTACCGCTATCGTTTTAATACGATGCTCTTTTTTTTTATTATTACCGTGCAAAGAATTAACACGCTCACCCATTTTCGTTGCTACTGTCTAAAGAATGAAGTTTCTCCTCTATTTCTTTGCTGCCATGAAAAGAATAAACATGCTCGTCCTTTCGCACCCCAAAATCACGCATCATCCTAAAAATGTTGCCCGCCAAGTTCAAGAATTGTCAAACTTCGTCGTAACTTCATTTTAAGAAAGTTATTGTTTAATTCCCGCATTGTTGTTGCATGGCCGCTTTTGGTGTTTTAACAGACCAGAGCTGAGCGTATTTCACGATGGTGAGGATAAACACGTATGCGGCGAAACAGCTTACAAATTGTTGGAAGTGGACTGTCTTTGTGCCCTGATCACCCACAAGGGTGAAACAACCCGCCAAGTTTCAGCCAATCAAACTAGTGATATCATAGCCAAAATGGCTGCCACCAAGTTGCTACTTGGTAGCAGCCATTTTGGCTATGATATCACTTTAGTAGCAACCAATGAGTCGCTTTTCAACTTGTGTAGTTTACAACATAGGTATGAAGAAGACCAGAAACTTTTGAACGATATTTTAATGTGACTACAACATTTTGGTTGTTGTTGCTATTCTTGGGGAAATTCTACCCTCACCTAATGATCGAACCGATTTTTCACTTTTTATATCTTAAAATGTAGGTACTGTATTAACAAGGACCAGGGCCTTTTTAACGCTATTTTAATGTGACTACAATATTCTTTTTTTGTTCTTAATGCGACTTTTTCTCTCACTAGTGACCGAACCAGTGAACCGATTTTTCAATTTTTAACTGCTTATGCATCGTTATTGAAATACGGTTGGAGAGAAAAGGGCTTGTGATGTGACGTCACTGGGACTATCGTTAGTGACGTCACGTCCCACTCGAGTCGTTTGTTCGAATGGGTTAGTTGTCAGGTCGGAGGTCCTCAATCTAATCGATTAACCATTATTTTCGATGAGAACACGTCCTAGCAAATTGCAGGCTTTGTTATTGAACAGTTTATAATGAAATCGTTAGCATATGAAGGGTTCTAGGGCCTTGATCAAGAAATTTTCCCAAGTTGTTATAAATTTGATGAAACCTTTGCTTCTGGGTATTAAACCATTTTTTTTTTATTATTATTGATAAAATTAAGAACGAATCCTTTCGCTTTTTTCCCGAACATGAGCATTTTGGTCTTTTTTTTTTTATTTTTAGATCTCATATGAAGTCGCACTGTGAGTTTCTCTCCATTCAAATCCATCGATTTATTGATCTGATATGTCGGCCTCATTCTTATATTTCTGATTAGAGGAAGCCCGTGCCCGGGCCCGAGCCCGGGTCATGAATTAAGTTTATTGACACATTTCCCGGGACATTTTACCGGCACTGTTCCCGACGACTTGTCAGATTGACCGACTACTCATGCCTGCCTCCTCAATTCAATGCAGATAGAATGGGAGAGTGCATTTGCAATGCGGGAGTGAGGAGGAGAGAAGTGATTGTTGTCCTTCCGGTTTTCCTTTTAGCCTTCCTTTTAGCCGGCCTCCAGAATTATTATTCAGATTAAGTTGGTAGTAACAGAGTAACAGAGGAGGTAAGTTAAATTATGAGGATACTATAATTTTTAAACCGGGAGGTAAATTTGGATAACAAAAATATAAAGTAGGTTCAGTGTCACTGTTTAGGTAAGAATTGCCTCGCATTCAACGTGCACAAAAAATGTGTTTACGTTCATAATGTCAAGTATTTTGACTTTCTTGACTTTGCATGTAGTTTCCAAAGTCAAAGCCTAAGATTCGAGCCAAGCTCTTAAGGCCCGAAAATAATTTTCCGTAGTTTGGATCGGTAATTATCAACAGGTTCTTAAAGTGTTTAAATTTGAAAGAATATGCATGCTCCGCCATCCGCCTTCTCTTCACGTCCAAACCCCTCACCTACACACGGCGTCTTCCCCAGACGTCGCACCTGGCCCATCAGGCCACCCATCAGTACCCTCTGCCTTTCACGCCGCCACTCCTATCGGATTCTATGGAGTCCCCTCTGCCATCTCCTCTCTGTGTCTGTGTGGTGCAGTGGCAACCCGGACCACTGCACTGTGACTGAGGTTGGCGCTAATGACCAAGCTGTCGACGCGCCATTAAGCCTCATCTCCCCCCCCCCCCCTCCGTTCACACGAAATTCTCGATCACTAACACCCCCGACCTGGTCCAGTACGGAGGTGCAACCAAGTCCTCCACCTTTAATTGCAGAATTTTCGGTCCTTCAATCACATTATGCACATTCTTCGACTCCAAGTCTGCTTCGGCTTCGAGGAACCAAGGTTGCACTGCCTGCAATCTACTTTATATTTCCCAGTCCGCTTGTCCTTTATTCTTCATTCTCTCGCACCGGTCCAACTCTTTCATTCAGCACTTCACGAACGCTATACGTGGACTTTTTGCGTTATTTGTGTTTGCGGCCTCGGTTCCTCGCTGGATTGCTCTGCGCATCATTTTTGGTCTGGCCCGACTTTCCTTTCACTGCCTATCAACATTCGGGAAGTTTTTTGTTCCTGGATCACGCTTCAGCCTCGCTCTCTATTGAACTCTACAGGGCTTGCATTGACGGCTCTCTGTGCGTTATTTAGATTTGGGATTCCCTCGACGTTTCTTCAGCCTGGCATACTCCACTTAACGCTGTGGTTGTGTCAAAATCCTCCTTCTTCCCATCAACTGTCCCGTCGTCTGCATCATGCATCATCTCCGTCCAGACCTCTGGCCTTTCTCAAAACATTACGGTCATGAGATTTTCGCTATTATGCATGTGTCTCATTACCCTTGCCCAGGGTGACGACTGCCATTTCTTGCCAATACTGCGAATATGTCTGTCCGCCAGTTCTGTGCAGATTCCGAGCCAAACAGTGTCACCGACTTCCATCGATGACACACAGCTCCTGTCAATGCCAGGCCTGTCTTGACCGTCCTCCGGGTTTCTTTGATCATCCTCCGGTCCGCCATGCACTATTACCTATCCCACATTGACCACAGGTGCTATGGCAGTCTTCCCAGGATACGTCCGTTTGGGCCGCTGGCTCATAACACGGGTATCGTTGACCTTGGCCCACCGCCATATTGACGAGGTCCGTTAATAAGAAAAATAGGTAATGTATATTTTCGCTGGCTATAAAAACATTAAAATACCAGGTCTGGGACCTTGTAGATTTTAGTTTTTATTGCATATACGAATATATACCCGCTCTGCCTTCCTTCTGAAGGACCACGGTTCCAGAGAGGAAATAAGATGCCGCACAGCCTGCTGCGACAGCTTTATATTTGGAGGCCTGCACTCACACATGTACACTATAGGGAGGTCACGATCACGGCCCGGAAGCCAACTTTCTGCTAGGGATTTGAGCTCCATGGGGGGGGGGGGATGCTAGTAAGAAAAATAGGTAATGTATATTTTCGTATAAGCAATAATAACTAAAATCAACCAGACCCCAGACCTGGTATTTGAATATTTTTTTGTTAAAACCTATCTCCCTGGCGTTTTCCCATTTCACTTGTCAAAGTGGGTTGCTACAAAAAAGTTCAGGTCAATTGAAGCATTCTAAGCTTTGCCACCAGGTTTCGAGTGTTAATAAAGGTAAACTGCATATAAAACGTAATCTGTGCCTACCGGGATACAGTGAGAGATGGCCAGGCTACCTCAGGACCTAGGGAGGGAATATTTCCAGCCTTATGATGGATATTATCTCGACCTCATGCGATGATCGGAGGTCCCTGGATTTGTCCTCCTATAATACTCTTTTATCTTTCAAAAACGTCCAGTAATGTTCAGAATAAAGTTGGTTCATCTACGCAAGAGGTTCCTTCAGATGACAAAAGCTCCAAGAAACTTATTAAATTTTAAATAAATATAGTGAAAAAATACGTTAATTGGAGCGAATTTTTGATAAACCAATACTTCTGTTTCTATGAAAATGACTGGTTGACTACATTTAAATCTTTAACTTTTTAGTTACTCTATTCAGTTATTCTGTAACTGTATACATTACCTAGCCGTTTGCTTTTGTTACTGCAGCAATTTTTGAGGAAGGTGGCTCTGGAAGAATTCAAGAAGGAACAAGAACGTAAAGCCCTAGAACGACGTGACGCTATTAACAAGCAAGTAGAGAACCCAAGGCTTTAGATGGAGCCAACGAAGGTAGGAATAAGTTGAAGAACATACATTTGCCATTAATGTAGACCCAATTGCTTTTGGGTAATAATGTCAGAAAACGTTACGTATCATTATGTCTTTTGTTAAAACACGCTGCGACAAAAAGCGACAACACGATTTAGCCTATGGTAATTATATGTATGCCAAGGACCGTTTAAGTATTGGAACAGTTTTTTATTACAGAGCCAACCTTCCAACTTCCACCTTAAACCTATAATTATTACCAACTAGCTGAAGCCCGTGCTGCACACGGGTAGTGTTTGATGCACTATTTGCAACATTGGAACGACTTGCTCTTTCATGTGTTTGTTGCGGAAGGCGTGTATCCCGTCTTTGTATTTTTGCGCAGCCTGGCTAACCAACGCTGATATTAGTTTTCTTCGCTCACTCAATGAGCACCACTACTGCCTCAGAAGGGCGAAACCTTTAGGCCGCAGGCTTTGTTATTTTTTTCCCATTTTTAACCGATTTTCACTAATCCATAACGACAGAATCTTTCGCAAACAATAAAAGCCCATAATTAGATTTTAAGTGCGAAAAAACCAAAACTTTTATTTGGCCGTAAAGCAAAATACTAAAATAAAGACTTTTACGGTATTTGGATTTCAAATAAAAATACAAAAGGAACAAACGCACGTGGCAACCCTGGTTGGTGCACCCCGGGCGGCCCCGCCCCAAAAACAAACAATATGTGCATTTATTTTTTAAATTTCAAATAGAAAGAACCAAGAAAGCATTTATTTGGTCTTCAAATTAAATAGCTAAAATAAATGCATTTACAGTGTTTGGATTTCTAATAACAATTCGCAAAAGGAACGTATCCACGCCTTAAACGAAGATGATCCCGATCGACACATTCAGTTCTGTGAGGAATTGCTAGATTTCAAATAATAATAAAGCAAAAGAAAAAGGGCATGTGGGGTGGGGGGGGGGAGGAGGAATTTGCCACGGTCCCCCCGTCCCATTGCCGGGCCAGATAGGCTAACCTCTAAAAGGCTCATGTTGTGGCATTTTGTTTCAAACCAGTTATAACGCAAATTAATTCCTTCATTATGGTTTAGAGACAAATAAAGATGTTCCAGGTGATTGAATCACGAACGAAGGTTCTCGAACTGCCTTCCTCCAGCAACGATACACTCACCACATCTGCTTTCCACACCTAAGCATATTCTCCTGCATAAGTCAGGAGTAAATGTCTCAAATGCAGCAGTAATGAGAACCTGCAGTGTTGCAATATCCTGGGCTGGTTGAATGTACACCAAATCCCGCACTATTACCCACACACTAAAGTCCATAGGCGTCAGATCGCACGAACCCGTCGGCCATTCCATAGCATCTTTTCTACCACTCCAGCTGTTGAGAAATTTTTTATCAAGAAGGTATCGCATCTGTGTTGCATAGTACGGTGATGTACCATCCTGTTGGAAAATAATATCTGCAGGACACTTTTCCCGTACAGCTGGCAGAATCCAGTCTTCTAGCAGCTGACATATACTGCATCGTTGATTGTTCCATCAAGTAAGAAGGGTCCAATAAGAAGGGTCCAGTAAGAAGGCTCCAAGGGTAAGAAGGGTCCCCCAGCCCATGTACCTCCCCAAACATTGATGCTGGGTTATGGCGTGAATGCCCCAATAGTGACGTGTGGGTTGTCATCACTATAAAATATGCAGTTGTGACGATTAACTCTGCCATTCAGATGAAACTTGGCTTCATCAGAATATAATATCCTTTCCACGTTCTGTTGATCATCTGCAAGGAAATCGAGGAATTCCTCACTGAACTGAATGCATCGATCGGGATCATCTTCGTTTAAGGCGTGGACACGCCGTGGACGGTACACCTTCAAGCCTACGTCCTTAATCAGTCTATTAACTAAAGTCAGTGAAACACCCGTTTGCCGGTCCAACTGACGCTGGGACGTCGTTGGTTCATCAAGCAACGCGTGGTGGATCTCGGTGGCATTTTCAATCGTTCGTGCCGTTCGTTTACGGCCAGAACGGCCCTTATGTTGATTTTCCACAGACTCTGTGGTTTCAAATTTCTCTACCAAATGTGCCACTGTAGACAGGCATGGACCTGGCTGAAGATTCGTAGCCTGACACATTGCCCAAACGTCTGATATCGTATCGTTTTGGTAATACCATTTAAGCATATTGATACGTTGGTGTAGATTCATGCGTGGCATGACGTTAGGAAATACAAAAAGAACGAGTGGAATCGAACGAATCGAATACAAAAAGAACAAACTGTATCGAATGATACGTATCAGGTTGTATGCACCTAACAACTGTCACGTCCAAGTGTATGGACCAATCAGTACTACAGTATACTACACATCACACAATAGTGCATGCCTGGGGACATCAGGTAACATGACTTACAACTTTGGGTGCAACGGCAGTACAGCTGAATGGCAACATGCAGCATTAACCAAGGTTACTAAATCGGTAATTAAAATTGGGAACTTCTGTCGGATAACGTTACTAGGCCTTTTGTGCAGCACGTGGTGTGGCGTTTAGATGTGAATACTGGAGTTGTTAATTCAGTATGTACATTGGGCGCAGGGTCGTAGCCAACACCCACGCACCCACTGCACGTGCGGGAGTTTGGCCTACTGAGCCGAAGAGCACGAAACACGATGAGGCCCTTATAGTGGACTTTAAAGCGTTGATTTTTGTTTACAAACTCGTACCAAGTTCAGTTCCAGAGAACCATGTAGTGTAGAAAGGTTAAGGTTTCAAATGAAAGAGCATTCTTTCTAGTTCCTGTGGGCCTAAGCGACGTGAAAATGGCCTGTTTATGTATTAAGCTTACAGTTTTGAAGCAGTTACTCATTACGTTTAAAATTTGTTTGCTAGTTAACAACAAAATTATAAGCCCAACACGACAAAATGGTTACATTATTTCGAAACGTCAGCCTCAGGAGCAGAGTTAAATTGTTGAACAGGTAGTCGCAAAATAAATCGTACTGATTGTTAATTTTAATCCACCCAAACCCAAAACTGGTAGAAAAACCCGCCAAGTTTCCAAAAACGGTCGGCCTTTGAAGGTAGTTATATCATCCCACCAGGAAAAGGCCGCCAAGGTTAATCCTATTAGCCAAGTTAATCGCACATACTAATAGTTCGAAAGTTAAATGAAAACTAGAAGCTTGCTACTAGCGGTAGCAATCTTCAAGTTTTCATTTAACGTCCAAAGTATTATTCGGTGCGATTAACTTGGCTAATAGGATTAACCTTGGCAGGTTTTTCTACCAGTTTTGGTTTTGGGTGGATATCACAACTTTCATAGGACTGTGAACGTACATAAGGTTACACCGTGTGTTTAAGATGCTTCAATCCCATTTTTGTACACACAGAATCACTCAATCAGCACATCCCCTTCAGTTGTTTTGTTTATCCCTGCACCTTCCCCTTAATTTTTCAAAATTTCGATCACATTTAGTCATGCAGAAACCCCCGAAGGTCGCTGTTAGTAAAACAGCAGAACGCGAAGCATTTTAGTTTTGGGTTATTAACAAAAAACCCATTAGCTCGTGTATG
>JAHWFP010138209.1:20357-37119 GCA_023313725.1 Lithobius niger | reverse complement strand
GGGGGGGGGGGGGGGGGGGGAAGAAGAGAGTGTCTTACTGAAGCCGATGCTATTAGACTGGATTTCTTAGGCCTAAAACGCTCGATTTTTGGCGATTTGTTGGCGGTTGCTGATATTTTTAAGCAAGTGGAATCTTTATTTTCCGATTACAACCTCGTAGCATAAGAGATAGGAGAAGAAAACGGTTGTTTAAGCCTACGAAATCCACTCTCAAAGCACTGGCTTGACTCGAAGCGCCGTTGTTTAACCCACCATTTCAATCTAGTGCCCCTTGCAGGTATCTCTCTTGTAGCCATATGACGTCACTTGACGAAGCTCTATTTACGTTCGACAGTGTAAGAGGGCCTTAGGGCTTCGAAAAATGTGACCACGCAGGCGCCATTTCTAAGAATAATGAGAAATATGCGGTTTTTAAGCATAGCGAATCTTGTAACCACACCATTTTAGTTGGCAAAACCGAGGTTCTCTAGTCCGAGCCAATTGAAAAGATGCGTACCCAACTAGAAGCATATACAATTTCAGCTAATTCACAAAGAGTAATGAACGTAGTCAAGCATTTTCCAACCCATCAAAGATGAAAATCCTTGTTCGATAACCTCCCAGTAAATGTAATTTAATAGTGTTGTGATGTCACCATCCAACATGGCCGCACCCCTGTTGATTTTGTCAAGGGCTGGTCCCTGCGATTTTATAATGTACAGTACCATATTTTATTTTTTAGTGTACCGTACTCATTTGGTCCGTTGTTGTAGGTGAACAAGGCGCACGTATGATTATCAGCGCTGAAAATTAAGTCGTTGCTTTTATATGCATTTTGTGAGTCTGGTCTAGTCAGTGGACCCGTTTTTATCGTAAAGATTAATGATATCACAGCCGCTAGATGACACCACAGTAGATTATAAAGATTTTCTGTTGGTCACAACCTGCATTTAAGTCAAAATTGAGGGATAAAGAAGTTATAGGTACATTTCTGCCAACGCCATTTTTTTCGATCCTTATCTTATAACAGCCACGCGCAAATCTCCATCCGCGAATGTACCATCGCACCGTTTCACGAGACTAGGCATAGTAATACAAGGCCAACTGAGAGAGTACCTGCGTTCCTCGCAGCGAGGAATGCAGCTACTATCTCAGATGGCCTTGGGACTAGAAGACGAAACATCATCAATGCAAAAATTGTATCGTCATTAACCGGAAGGATTTTCATATTTTAACATCACACTTAATAATTTTTTAGGCTAGTATCTTATAATTTTTCTTCGGCGATCTATTGGCATTAATAATTTTAATTTTTACCGCATTAGTCTTGAGATTTTTGATCTCATGGTAATTATTAACAAACAATTAAAAATTAGTGCAAGCACACACACACACACACACCGATGAAGCGCTCAAACGATCATTTTCTTACAGGATGCGATTAAATTACTTCCCAATATTCAACTGAAAATCTCTTAGACGCCACATTTAAAACGATTTTTTAGCCATGGATTGACTAACGGGAAATAAATAAACCCTTAAGGGTCATACTGGAATGTGGAGGATTGAGAAAAATGGCGTTTGGAGAAAGTACCTTTAAAGGTGGGTTGCCACCAGCAGGAGTAGTAACTGTTACAGTCGCAATGGTCCTTGCTAGCGCAATTAGCGTTCACCACTTGTCCTATAGCAGTGACATTTGCCACCATATTGGCCCCAGTATGGGTTTTGGAGGGCATAACTACAAGGTGCACTACATAAAAATGGAGGAAAAAACAGCGGAAGAGCGGATTTCTTAGGCTTAAAATAACGTTGTTTTCTCCAACAACAAAAATCGCGCGAGTTAGGTCTAAGAAATCACTCTTCATAGCATCGGCTTCAGTATGACGCCCTTCTGTTTCTCTCTGCAGTGCCCCTTGCAGCTAACCCATTAAGGCTCCAGCATAGAGTTGTATACAATAATACTACGTCGTGTCACTGCTCTATATTGCTGTAAGATGCCACCAAACGAAAGTTGCAGCAGCTAGCGCCGACTAGCACAATCTAGATCTCTCTAGCAAGAAATGCACAAAGAAATATCTTTTAACACACAACAGAAAACCCCGCGTACACTACTTCTTTAAATTGGCACTATCACCGATTGAAAAGCGAACGAAAATACCATGCTGCCATCTAGCGGTAGTGATATTGTTAACCTTTATAGCTTGCTCCCAGGTGCACGAAGTCGTACCAAATTTTCACACAATAGTTAAGGAGGTCGTGGCGTGTTTGTTTCGTTAAAAGAAATGCCGTTGTGCATTCTTTCTCTTGGTGCAAGCAAGTGCTAGATAGCGCTAGATGTTGCCAGATTCCGCCTACCTTCAATCGGTGATAGTGCCACTTTAAAGGCGCCTGTTCAGCATTTCGATAGCGATGCCCACGTCCTAAACACAGCATCCACGTTCCTGATTCTCCGTCATCCAATAGGCTGATGTAGGTCACGTGATCTCGTTTTAGTTATGGAAATCGAGGCGCTGCTGCGAATAGTGTTGTTCCATTTTTAATTTACCGCTATTTTCTTTATGTTGCTCAAAGAGTCGACGGTGCTGCATCTTTTAGGAGTTGAAAAAGCACCTTTAGTTATTGAGTAAAAATTTGCTGCAACCTCGTGCACCTGAAAGCAAGCTGCACAGATTAAAGAACTCCATTCTCCCACAGATGCGACACTCGTAACTCAGCCAGCGCTTCAAAAATGGTCCCTCGTTTCAGCAACGCGTCGGGGTGATGACGTAACACCTCGCACTTAATTCGCCAGATGTCACTAGCAGAGTGAAATTGAAACGCCGAAAAGAAGCGAAATAAATAAGAAATCAGAAGGTAAAGCGTTAAATTATCAAAAAGTCAGCCTTTACGATTGGCTTTATTGGAACACGCTAGTCTGAGAAAGAAAGAAAAAAAAACTTTCACAACTCGGACTCGAACTCTCGTGATTAACGTAGCTTGTTTGATTTGTTCTGTAAACTTGCTCGCGATCCCACTGCGCATGCCTGCGTATTTATTATGGCGGACTTTCTAATTATACCACGCTCTAAATACAGATGCAAACCTATTTACGTTGCCTTTTGGACTTATATGTCAGACTGCCTGAGCGGGGAATCGAACCCAGGACCTTTGAAATCAAAGGCCAAGGTCCTACCGCTGAGCCAGACTGACACGGCCCGCTCCTTGCGGGCGATCTCTGCGCCTACTGGCGAATCAAGTGCGAAGCACGACTCAGCAAAAAAAAAAATGAGGCCTAACTTTGCCGCGTAGTGTCGTATCTGTGCGCGGTAGTGTTCTTTAATCTGTGGCAAGCTGTAAAGATTGACGATATTACTGCCCCCAGATGACGCTACGGTAGAATGTAAAGAAAATATTGTGGGACCATCTAGAGACAGTAATATCGTTTATCTTTACGGCGTGCTCTCAGGTGCACCAGGACGTAGCAAATTACCATTCAATAATTAAGGAGGCCCCCGTGGCTTGTTTATTGCGTTATAGAAATTTCTTTGTGCATTCTTTTGCTTGCAAGCAAGTACTAGACTCAACTCGGCGGTGCTAGATGCTGCAGACTTTCATTTTTGGCAACCCGTCTTTAAAGGTGCCTCCTCACCGAATAACAGGTTGCAGCATCTACCGCAGTCTACCTTTGTTTTCACTTGATTTCAACAATTGAAGGAATACGCAAAGGAATTTCTTTTCACACAACAAACTAGCCACGTGCCTCCTTAGCGCCGGTGCACACGTGCCTTTTTTGGACGCGCGGCGACGCAGCCAATCAATGCATACGTGCGTTTTATTAGCGCGCGTTGAAGCTGCGGTGCCGCTTCGGTGACGTATGTGCGCGTTCGGTTCCCTAACCTCGTGTACAAAACCTTATAGTTTGGTTTGAAACCAATGAGACGACATTGCTTTTTTAGCCTACCTCGTGAACAAAAAAATATATTTTAAAACCAATGCGACGAATTTTGGTACATTGATGTACTAGTTTAAGACGTACCAGGGGAAAATATTATACATCCTTTGCAGATTAACTAAAAATTTGGATAAGTTCTTTAATCACTTCCCAATGAATCTTCAATCATTTCTGCAGCAACATTTCATATTTCAGGATAGTTCTTTACTCCCCCCCCCCCCTCCCCAATAAACAATTCCATGTCTATTTCTTCGAAATTGGACGCCATTTTCGGTAACGCTTTTGGGGTAAACGGTGGACGTGTGCACCGCTCAAGTCACTACAAGGTACTCAGAGACGCAATTGCGTTTTTTTTAACGCTGTGGTACCGCTGCGTTGACGGGGGGAATTGCGGTGCAAAACGACTGCACGAGCGGCGGGCGGTAACGCAACGTCGACGCTTGTACGTGTGCAGTACCCAACAGATGCCACGTAAACCAAACCGCAAATGTGGTACCGCACGTGTGCACCGGCGCTTAATCATTGAGTGTAAAGTTGATGCGTCGACGCCCACCAGAAGGCAAGCCAGTCAACGACATCACTGTCACTAGATGGCGGCCTATTAGCGGCTGAAAATCTGCGCTTCAAAACGGTCGATATATAGAAAAAACGCCCGTGTTGTCGTTAGGTTTAATTTTACCGCTTGCTTCCTGGTGCACGTAGGCGCACCAACTTTACACTCAATCATTAAGGAGGCACGTGGCTTGTTTGTTGTGCAAAAATTAATTTATTTGTGTGTTCCTTCGCCTGTTGAAAGTAAGGGCTTGACAGTACTATACTTTGTTCCACATTATGTTTGCATAAAACTAACAGTATGACGCCACGTTTTCTTCTACTACGAGTGCAAAAATTTCGTAAACATCCCATTCGGAAACTCTAACAGTAACTGTGTAGAGTCTACAAGTATGATTTCCACATGTTTTTGCACTCTTTGTGCAAGGAAACGAGTCGTCATCCAGTCAGTTTTCTGAAAACATAATGTGGAACAGACTATAGATATCGGCAGATGGCTGCAGACGCGCCACCTTGTCATTTGTTGGCAATCCGTCTTTAAGTGCGGTACGACTTGAAACGAGTTATTAATACATAAACAGAGAACGGATTTGCCCTTTAGAAAAAAGCATTAGAGCTCGTATCCCCATACTCACAGCTGTGAAGGTACACGAATAAAAACGGGTTGGAGTTCACTCAAACGCAACAAACTATAATTTGAACTCCAATTCCAGGGAACAAGGACTGTTTTTGCTCAGTGGTTATGTCAGAAAGTGAACGCAGTTTGTGTTTGAAATGTTTAATGTTTGTATGCGTGCATATGTTTATGTGCACTTAATTTGGGTATTGTACAGGCTTTTTTTTTTATATATATATTTGTCTGTGTTTGTTGTTCTGTATTTTAAGTATATTTCCTGTGAGTGGCTATATGTATTTTGTGTGCATTTATAATTTGTGAAATACGCATACTCCTAATTAAGACAGATTTTATTGCCCGTCTTTGTGTATGTATTTTTCATCCTTTGTAAGCGTTTTGCTTTTTACGGCATCTGTTTGTATGTGTTTTAGATTTTCGTTCCGTTTCATGTGCGTGTGTATGTTGTATTTTGTGTGGGTATTTTATTTGCGTGAAGTATCCAACGTTTTGTTTGTTTGATTAGTGATGTACATGAATACGTGTGCGTGGAGACTGGCATGTCACAATTCTTGTTCCCTGGAATTGGAGTTCAAATTATAGTTAGTTACGTTTGAGTGAACTCTAATCCGTTTTTATTCGTGTACCTTCACAGCTGTGAGTACGGGGATACGAGCTCTTAATGCTTTTTTTCTAAACGGCAAAGCAGTTTTTTGTTCAATTAATTTGTTGGCTTTTTTCGCTTCCATTTTATTGTAATTGCTGCGGTCTGGGCTATCATTTGTACGGTATGTCCACTGTACACCCCAATTTTGTTTGCGAAAAAACAAAACATTAGAAACGCATATTTCTGTTCAGGTTCTGCCCAAGCTTTATTCCACGTTTGCTATTTGACGGCAACACACTAGCGTGTGTCTAGAGTTAGCATGCATCAGCTGATGGGCAGTTGATTCTGCATTGTTGCAAGCAGATGTAGTATTATGGCTGTTGCAGACATAGGGTCTTAGGGCTTCGGGCAGATGACCAGGAGTGGTTAACGCTCGTTAAACCCTTTAAACCCTTTGAGTATTATGGCAAACAATCGCGGAAACAATGCAACTAGCTTCCCGAAACCTGCGTTGAAGAAGAAAATAAGTCATTCAGTCATGTCGGCCGTCCAATTTTGGCCTCAAAATTATAGACTTTGCAACCTCTGGTTTAAAACTGAAAGATTAAAGCGAAACCCAAGGCCATTTCATTTCGGTTCTCGACAACGATTGTATATATTTAATGGAGCCGCAGCCCGAAGCTACTACGACAATGTTACTTTTCCCCGTGCCCGAGCATCGTTACATCTTGTTCGAGTAAGCTACAATCCGATCTTGTGCGCGTCGCCTATTGCCGCCTATTGTTGCCCCATTCTTACATGTTGCAGCATTGCATTCTGGGCCGCCGCCTGTCCCGTTTTTTTTTTTATTTTCGTGCACAAACGAACGCTAATAAGCACTGCCTGCCGGCTGTACTAATGCTTAAACAGAAAAACGTTACTTTTTGTGGCTGCCAGTAAACTTGGGGCCCCCTAGGCATTCGCTTAGTGCGCCTAGCCGCGCAACGGCATTGGTCAGCTGGCGGGTCCAATCATATTTGTCGAAAGTACGAACTCGGAATTTCAGTTAGCTAGCTCAGATCATCAATATTGTGATTGCGGAAATGTACGGACGACGCGTCGAGCGAAAATCTCTGCAGCAAACCGGCTCACCAATGCGAAAGATTTGCTGGTTTGTGCATAATTGAGGGTTTTAACTTGAGAGCGCCGTTTTTCCCGAACACGTGACCTCGAGTCCGGAAATAGCAAGTACCGAGTTTTGAACGAATTTGCCGACCAAGAAATAATTTAGCAGGATTGTCACCGACAATATAACCAGCCATAGCGCGAGCAACAGGAAGATAATTCTGCGACATTTCGGTTGAATTTCCCGCTGCTAGCACTCTCGCACTTGTACGCTCTTTCAAAATTACGCACTGAAATGTCAGCTTGGCCGTTGGTTTGAGGAGAAAGGTGGGACAGATTTATGTGATGCTTTCCACAATCCAACAAATAATCTACATTATAATCCTGGAGGCAGGCTAAAAGGAAGGCTAAAGCAAAAGTGAAGGCTAAAAGGAAAACCACTTCTCCCCTCCTCACTCCCGCATTGAAAATGCACTCTCCCACTCTACCTGCATGGAAACAGGAGGCAGGCATGAGTGGTGGATCAACTCAATAAAGGTTCAATCTGACAAGTCGTCGGGCCGAACAATCACTTCTCCCCTCCTCGCGCCCGCATTGTAAATGCGCTCTCCCATTCTACCTGAATTCAAACAGGAGGCAGGCATGAGTGGTCGATCAATCTGACAAGTCGTCGGGAAGAATGCCGGAAAAATGTCCCGGGAAGTGTGTCCGTAAACTTAATTCATGACCGGCACCGTGCATAGCACGGGCTTCCTCTAGTCTACTTATAATCTCCTTTGGAAGTAAGTTGTGGGCCGTTTCAAACACTAGAATGTTACAAAACCCTTACGTAGCAAATAATTCTCCTTTTAGAAAACAAAAACGAACTCGTTTGATGCTTAAGGTGAGGTTTAACTGATTCGAAATCAAAACAGCAAAGGTACACAAATAAACTTTTCTGTGACCATTCAGATACTGGAGTGTTGCTGTACTGTTTAGTCCACGTGAAACCTTACTGCTTTACTCAAGTGTTTTTACCAATTTTACTTTTGCGCGCGATACTTCAGGTGAGGATTGGTGCATTCCCCTTGGCTAAGCGACATCGCTGGAAAATATTGAAAAACTATTACAGTGACCGCGGCCTATCTTGAGTTCGCCCCACAACGAATACAGATATTCGATTGCATGTTTTCGATAGCAGAGCACCTTGTTGATATCCTAGATGGTTACAAAAACAATGACGGCCGTCGATGAAAGCCGCTCCCTCCAGGAAGATGTAGCCGCTCATAAAATATCTGCAGGACTCAAGATACGCTGCGCGCACAATAATCTTAGTGTGCTTAGCACAGCTAAACAGATAAGGCAGGGTTCGTACAAGTCCTTGAAAATCTGGAATTGTCCTGGAAAGTAATAATTAAATTCCATGCCTGGAAAAGTGCTTCAAAATCTTAAATTAAATACGTATCATCAGAGGGTGATGAACGCAACGTAGACGATGTGACTAAAAGACACTGAAAAATATTCAGCCAAGAAAATAGTCGAGTGTGTAAAGTCTTACATCATTCTTTCTTTGTCTGGGCATGAAAGGTTTTGAAATATGGGCTCTGGCTTTAATAGTGTTACGTGTATATAATGGTTGGGTACAGCAGTAAGGTTTCATGTGGACTAAACAGTACAGCAACACTGCAGTATCTGAAACCTTACAGGAAAGTTTATTTGTGTTCCTTTGCTGTTTTGACTTCGGATCAGTTAAACCTTATACCTTAAGCATCAAACTGAGGTCGTTTTTGTTTTCTAATTCATGCTACTTTGGCGCACCATGCTGTTTCTATAGCTTGTTTTAATGTTTTGTATTGGACATTACTTTGGCAGAAGTTTTCTGATAGAAATGACAAAGGGACATTTTAAATATGCATGCCAACATGCTACAATAGCAGCATCTATTGTTTAAAAATGCTTGGTTTCACTGTTTGTTGCCTTGGAAACAAGCACATCATGCGTATGGTTTAGGTTTAATAGAAGGTAAATACAGATGCAAACCTATTTACGTTGCCTTTTGGACTTATACGTGAGCGGGGAACCGAACTCACGACATTTGAAGCCAATGGCCGAGGTCCTACTGCTGAACCATACTGACACGGTCAAAAGTAAACGTCTATAGGCCGCATTTAACACGTGCATTTATAGATACAAACATACACTTTCAATTCGCTGCTGGAGGGACGCTTATTTGCAGTGCCACACTCCCAAGTGAAACGAATGGAACACTCGTTTTCCATTCGTTCTAGTGTTCCATTCGTTTTACTTGGAGGATGGAGCGACAAATAAACGTCAGTAGTGTATGTAACCGTCCTGTAACATATTTAACATAACCGTAACAGTCGCCTAGCGTCGGGAACAGGGCAAAAGCTTTTCGGAGGGATCGAACGGGTTACACAGCCGATGGCAGGTTACGGTTACAGTGTTACATGACGGTCACAGCTTCGAACATGCGGGCGTGTAAAAACGGTAGGTTAGACAGGCACAGGCTAAGTAGGTGGTGTAAACAAAGAGTCTGTTACACCACCTTGTGTAGTAACCTATAGTAGGTTAGGTTAGGTGGGCGAGTAAATAGAGCGAGA
This sequence comes from Lithobius niger, assembly GCA_023313725.1. Classification (NCBI taxonomy): domain Eukaryota; kingdom Metazoa; phylum Arthropoda; class Chilopoda; order Lithobiomorpha; family Lithobiidae; genus Lithobius; species Lithobius niger. Next base: position 27,733 of record JAHWFP010138209.1, on the reverse strand, counting down.
GAGTGTTCGGTCACTATAGACAGTCTATCACGTTTCAGTTACGACTCGAAATGTATTACAGGAGTTGCCCCGGTGTTGATGATGGGTTACTACGGAAGAAGCGGAGCACTAGTACATGTCGAAAAAGAAGAAGAAGTATAGCGATAAAATGAAACGGCCAAGTTCACGACCATGGTCTCGCTATTCCTCTCAGTCAGCGACATACAAGGACAACCAGTAGTTAAAGGGAGAAGAAAATCTTTCTTCCATCCTCGTACTACAGACCGTCGTTACGAGCATGTCACTGGCCAAGTGGGATACCCAGGCAACTCCCACGAGGAGGCCCATGGTCAACTACAACATGTAAACGCATGTAAGAGTTACGCATTGTAGTCGTTGCCCAAATTTCGACCCTCGAATCGTTAGTCGATCGAGGGTTGTTTTTGACTATAGCGCGCAGGTTTTTATGGCGCTAAAAAAAAAAGTTAAGTCCAAATAGTGCAACCCTATTTCGAACGAAATAGAGGCTTTTGCCCTATGGAAAGTAGGGAATGTATCAGTTAATAAATGTGAAATGGCCGAAAGGTAAAAATGTGAGCTTCGAGAAGGATACAAATAAAAAAGACAAATACGATGGGACATGCATCTAGGGTTTATTTCTACGAATGTACAAATCAAGAGCTCTCAGTGAGACTCCTATACATGTAAAAGCTTAAGAGCGTGCAAAAACATAAAAAGTAAGTCATGCGAGGACTAAGAAGAGCCGAATGCTCTTAAAGAGTTTAAGACTCGAACGAGTAATATAAGGAGCATGCAGGGACATGTACACAATTCATCACTTCCCAATAGTCGGTCAGTCATAAAAGAGCCTTACAGCTCTGCACACACTCTTGGTCAATGTATGGCTTGGGTGTCTTCAATTTAAAATGTCTCTTCGTGAATCGCACGACTCGCCGGTCGTTAAAATCTTTGGTCATTGGATGAAAAGCCTACTGTATGCGGGTCATCGGTAGTCCATTCGTCTTGTGATATAGATAGTAAAGACAGTACTGGCCGCATACCGTACTACACGGTCCTTGGTAGGTGTGGAGGTTGTAGTGTTTGAATACAGAGTTTCTTTTGAGGAAACGAAGAATGTTGATGTTTCTCGGTTTCAGACCGTAACTGTCGAAATAATCGACGCTCGATTTAGGACGATCGAAGAAGATGGCTACCCAGTGACTTCCAGGTTGAGACGAAGGGTCCAAATTGACTATATAAGCAGAATGTTCGGCTATTCTGGGTAGCTGGTCCGAAGCAAAAACTCCTCCGAACAAGGGTCCAACTTTCTTGTGACAACTGGCTGCAGTTCTCAGTTGATGGGTTTGCATGTCGTTGTTACTAATGGTCGTAAAGCACGTTTCTAGTTTGATCGATTTCCAAAACGGTTTGATGCACCATGTAGAGCACCAAATTGATGGTTTCTTTAAGAGCTTCCTTGAACGTGACGTCGATGCGAAAGAGAGCCTTGCTTAATGAGATTATAGTGGCACTGTCCCTGGCTCTTATCACTAGTCAGGTCGAAGGCGTATAGAGCGTTGCCCGATGGGTACTCGATGTAAGTTATTGGTGGTGGTGAATCCGAAACCAACTTGTCGGTGGCTTGAAACAAGGAATAATAATTGCGAACGTAAAGACCGTTCGTGTAGTCCGGTTTATATGGAATGGCGGGAATGGTCTTGCCATCGACTTGTAGAGCGAGATAATTCACGTCGTAGTTGGCGAAGTTGTAAGGATTCTTTGTAAAGTCCCCATTGTAGGCACTGTTGGAGACGAGACCGAGAAGACAAAATGAAGGAAGGTTTCCGAGTACCGCGTTGTCCAAGTTTCCTTGCAGACTGCCTTTAGGAATAGTAAACGTCTTCATTTCCACGCGGCGTACTGGATATTTTGCTGGACCGTCTTTCAACGCCTGCGTGAACCCGAGTAGTACAGCCGGTGATGGAGTGACTCGGCGTACAAACAACGTTGCACGAGTGATGTTGACTCGGTAAGTCGGACTAGTTTCGGAGCTCATCAAACAAAATGCATCCTTGCTTCTGGTCAGTTTGAGACGTAGGTCCACGTTGGTTAACAGAAGTCGGTCCTGCTGAAACAGGTCACAGTGTGGTCTTCCATAGAGGTCGATTACATTACTAGCTTTGATACGATTGGTACGTTTTTTCAGACCGTCGTTGGCACCGGTAGGGTCGGCAACATCGAAGGATCCAGCAACGTCTTTTTGCCATAGTTGACTGGTGAGGTGACTAATTCTAGGATCATTCCCGTAGGTCAGCAATGTTTCCAAATAACTACGGTACGAGTACCCGTTGTCAGAATTTGATATTTGTTTACCGTTTAAAGTGCAATCGCATTGCGAAAACAGAGAATGAAGAAGTAAATTGACGGGGCCTACTTTATCGGTGTCCTCCAAATCCGTCGATGCACCTTTAACTACTTTACATTGTACGTGTAAGAAAGATTGACTCAAGTCTAAAAGGCAGTCGGCAGCTCCAGGCACTACGAATTCGATCGGGGCGTTGTCAGATAATGTAGCCAGAGGATGATATTCGACTAAAGTGTCATCGTTAACAGTTACTTGTACGGGTGGTGAAGTAAAAAGTTCCAGTTCCTCCTTGGTGCAGGGCACCGAATCACGATCCGGCTTCAATGACATGTCGGTGTAGAATGAAGGGTCCTGTAGTAAGGTAGCGGCATATATGTACTATCTAGTCAAAAATGTCAGATTTCCTTCTCGGCTGACGGCTGCGTCGCAATACAGGTTGACGGTGGCGGCGGCGTTGTTGTTGTTTAAGGGGTTGACGACGCGGTCGTTTTCTTCCACTTCCGGACTGGCAACATTTCCTCTTCTTCCTCTTTCGACCGGTCCCCACCTGACCTCCCGTTACCGCTGAAACAGCATCTTGTTTCGCAGCCTGCCATCTGTTCTTAGCAGCCTCCTTAAACGATTGCCCCGTTTCTACCTCATCCAACAATTTACCTCCGCTTCTCAAAGCGTATCTACCCACCCCGAATAAACTCCTTTTAAGAAATGGGACTGCCGAGCGAAATAGACCACTCATAAAATCACCGAAAGCCCCCGAACCTCGTTGTATTCGCCCGCCCGTAAAATAAGGAGCCCCACCTCTTTGCCCAGTACAATAATGATGAACGCAAACGCGAGGATCGATTCCGTGGTAAGGGGAACGCATTTTCAAGAACGGCGTCTAAAGTGTAGCGTCAGGCTAACCTCTCCCGAGTTAAATGGAATGGCTATCCCCATGTCCGACATTATATAGACTCTAATGGTCTCGAAATTAAGACGCGCGAGAGGTTTGTAGTAAGGCTTAGTAAATATTACATTAGTCACATCCCCCTCTCCAATTCTAACCACTCGCAACAAAGGAGCCAAAACATCTCCGACCAAAGTCTCCGCCACTATGTCGCTGTAAATATAAAGAGAATCGAACCCTCCGACCAAGTTAAGCTATATTTCCGATGTAACCGATCTATGAAAAAAAATGGTCAGCTTTAAACCCTATTCTACTCGACAAAGTCTTGTTGAAACTCACGCTTAGTACTTCCAGAGGAGTAGCTTCATTATCCGGCGATAAAAGGATGGAAGGGAACCGTATGGTCATTACATCTCCGACTTCCCTATATTCGAACCTAGGATATTTAAAGGCGCGTACTCTTTCTCTCATGGCCTGGTTCAATGTTTTCGCGATTTCGTGTCCCGTTTGATAGTAACCGGGAGGTAAAATAACGTTGATGGTAGATACAAAAGTGACGTAAGATACCCACCAAGTCCCATCGTTAAATTGTTGGAGAATACTTTCGGTTGTAGCTTTAGTATGGGCCTTTACATCGTCGTAATAACTCTCTCTCAACAACTTATCCGATCTGTCCCAGCCTAAAAACCTGGCTAGACTGTAGGACAAGCACAACTTAGAATCTGGAGGTAGTTTATGTTTAATTTCAACGCGCCTACCAACTTGATCGTAACTGAAAGTGATGGAAGGCATTCCCAACTGATTTTCGATAGTCTTATTTAAAAAGGTTAAAACCTTATCAATCTGGTACGTGAAAAACACAAAATCCTTATTGAAAACTAGATCCAGCTCGGGTTCCACGGTCAGTGTAGTTTCCCCACCAACCGCTTTGTGTCGATTAAGAATCTCGAATTTAGTAGGTTCGGGTATATCGAATTCTTGGTAATTGTACCTGGGAAATTTAACGTAAGTACGGGTCCCGCATTTTAGAGTTATTCCGCTACCGGATGGTACGTTAGCCCAGTTCCTCGAGTACTGAAACTCGGCTAGTCCGACTTCCCACCCATCACCGGGCAGACTTATTCTCTGAGCCAGTTTTGTAGTGTAATCATTCAAGGAATTATCCGGAAACAAATCTAAACTAGCATTAGCGGGAAGAGTGGCGTAGAAACTGTCAGCGTCCATGCTTACAGCTTTTTCAAGTCCTTAGCAGGGATCCACCGATTATGACCGCTGTCGTACCCCTCGAAAGACACGAGATACTGTTTGTTACGTCCGATACCCTTGGATCTCAAGACCTTGTCTACTCTGTGGTAGTCCTCGTCGTCCTTTTTAATCACTTTGGTTACCTCCGGTAAATAAAACCGACCCTTGATTTCCTCGTCGTTATAATCCTTAAGCCTAACCGTGATTTCCCCGGGTCCTTTAGGTACCAACACGTGAGTTACAAAAAAGATTTCTCTAGACCATAAGCCTCTATAACCTTTATCAAACTTCCCTTTAGTAATAGATATTCGTACTTTGTCCCCTACTCGTAAAGGAACCTTTTTTATCTTAGAAGAAGCCATAGCACGACCGAGTTGTTTCAAGTCATCGCCGTACAATTTCCGCCACAACTGTCTATGATTCTGTAAAGTTACTTCATTGGGCGTCATACCAGTTGTAGAGTGCCAGGTGTTGTTGTAAGAATCGACAATTTTCTGGATGACAGGGATGTAGTGGTAAGTGCCTTTAGAGGTGAAGTACCTATGCAATCTCGCTTTAAGTTCGCGCTGGTACCGTTCAATTTTCGAAGTTTTCACATCGTCATTTTCCGTAGTATAGAATTTAATCCCAATTTCCTTAAAATAATCCTGCACTTCTTTCGCTCTGAACTTGTTCCCTTTGTCCGAGCTGAGATGGGCCGGTGGATGAGGCATACGTTTAAACATCCTCTTAAACGCTAGCAGTATCTCGGACCCAGTCTTGGTTTTTAAAATTTCTACCCATACTTTTCGACTGAGCCCATCCATGCACGTTAAAATGAATCTATAGGGTTTATTATAAGGTCTTAAAGACACCATATCGCTTAGGTCACAGTCCATGTAACTTCCTAACCCACCTACTATAATCCTGTTACGTTTAAATTTATTTCTGGTAGGTCTATGTATCGTATAACTGTCTTGCTTTAAAAGCCAATCTTTAATTTGAGCTAGAGTATACTTTTTACCGTCCCTTTTCGCCCGAAGGTGTAATTTAGGAGCCGGCGCGTAACTGCTGGCTTCTCCAGGGCTGTCGTAATAGATCCTAGTGAGGTAGGTATCCATCGTCGTCGTCTCAGACAAATCGTTCCCATTCGATATTAGGCATCTTGCTAGCACCGCGTTTAGCTACTCTCGGTAAAATTGTTCGTGTAGGCAATCTCGTCGTTTTCTTTTTGGTAGTGGTCGGACTTCCTTGTAACGACAATGTAGGTGGTCCTAAGGAAGGTGTAGGCGTGGTGACTGTTAGCACCGGTGCTGCTGCTGCTGCTGCCGTCGTGGATACTGGAGTGGAAGTGGCGGGGGCGGCAGATTTTAACCTGAATTGATCGATGTATTGGTCTCTCTGTTGTTCCAACTGACCAATAAATTTCGCTTTAAAATCCAAAGGTATATCGTCAGAGTTTAAAATATTTTCGATTTGGTTTTGAATATTAACCAATTTCGAATAAATAGCACCTTCGGGTTGATATAAAAATCCGTGGGGTTGCGGGGCTGTTGTCGAACCTTCGTTGCCGTTGTACCGTTGTTGTTGTTGTTGGTGGTACGCATCCTCGGGGATGAGGTACATTTTCTGTAGAGAAGAACTCATGTTTTCTTCTTCTTAGTTCCCACCTTTGAATATACCTCCGAGGATAGATAATGCTGCGGGAAGTATCCAAGGTAAAATTGCTCCACCGGACTGGACTATAACTTTCTTGCGATCCTTAAACGACGCTCGTTTATTTCCCAGCAACCTGATTTGCTTTTTATATTTTCGTAGCTTGCATCGGGTGGCTGGTGATACTTTGACCCTACTGTGTAGTAAATTCAACGCAATTTCTGATATACAGTTAATCTGAGACTTGTCAGCGTGCTTCAGTAGATTCTTGCGTTGATGTTTACTAATTTTACACAAAGCTTCTAAGAGAGCACGATGTTTTCGTACATTCTCCATCGATGGCCTTACACGTAATAAACTAAAGTCGGCATTTCATCGGGAAATATAGATGTTCGTAGTCTAGTCAACTCGTTCGATTTAGGGTGTAAATCCACCACTAGGTACCCGAATTTCTGTCTCTGTATCGCGTCGTTATACGCGGCCATAAACTGCTTAGTTTTAGTAGGGTAAACCTGAGTGGAAAAAGTCATGATTTGACGTTTATCTCTTAAATTCCTTAAAAGTACCACGTACTGAGCATTAAGAGCGATATCCCTTTGGTTTTTACCCTGCGAAAACAAGTTCTGGGTCAAGTAAAATATAGAAAATTTCGAATGGTGGCCGTGCCGCGTGAACCAGTCTGCAATATCGCTACTAGAGGTCGCCACTGCCGACATTAAATCATCTATGACAAGAATTTTGTTGATATTAGGATCGTAATCGGATACGTTAGTAGGTAGACCTCTATGAAATTGTATCTTATCCGTATACTTTTCCATCCAGGGTTGATAACTGGAAAAATGCCAGTGTATTTCCTCGATCTTGGCATCGACCATAGTAGGTAAGTTGTCGATAAATTTCAGAACCCAAGACGTTTTTCCTCCGGAGGTCGGAGCGGCAATGATGCAGTTGAAAGGCACGTGGAATTGAGCGAAGTCAGGTACGAGCGTAGTGGTTGCCATGATGACTAACGTTTTGTTGTTGTAAGAGCGGTGGTAAATAAAGCTGGCAGTAAGGAATACGTTGCAAGAGCCAAGCTCCGAAATTAATAAGTAAAAATAAAACCAAGATCAAGCTTTTACCAATTTCGTATCTAGGGTCAGTGACGAATGAAGACACCGTCGATGAAGATGATGACCGGCGAGAACCGTCCATACCCAATGAGATTTACTAACAGACTGACTGTCTCTACTTTCGACTAAGACTATTACCCCCAACCAAAACCAG
>JAHWFP010138209.1:5539-19957 GCA_023313725.1 Lithobius niger | reverse complement strand
ATAGTTTTACAGTTTTTAACAATGCGTCCTCTCGCGTTTGATGAAACCATTTTGCTTTGTAGTAATTGTCGATCCAGTAAGAACATAGTTGCGCCAAAGCAGCCATCTGGAATTAAAAGAGAAAAAAAAATGGTACGAATGTAAAGGATTTAAAAATCGGCGGCTGGCTCTTCTCGCAAATGCCATTTAGTGAAAGTTAAAATAAATGCGGGATCTTTTAATAGAGGCTGGTTGTGGAATTGTATGTTTGTAATATCGATTAGTCGGGTGTTTGATCACTAATAACGATGCTGGATCCAAAGCAATAGTGAATGACGGCCTCTCACCTACGAAGGTTCGATCGTGTTTCATTGTATAAATACGTTTGCCTAAAGCCAAGACGGCGACTGGAGCCAGTATATCGAAACCCTCTCTGTTAGTATAGGAATGCCAAGGTTTATAAGTCATGCCACTTTCGAATTTCTCAACGTACAAGCAATCGAATCTTACTTCGCATAGATTCGAAACGTAATCCCTTACATTTTCCAAGAGCGGCGTCCAATTCTTGACACTTCCCTCATCCCCGAAATCCACCGTTTCTTCGGCGTCCGCGAAACAACAGTACTGTCTACGTATCTTATGACCACCACCTACTTCAATCGTGTCGTGCGGAGGCCCTAAAAATACGATTTCAGCTTCTAATCCAAATATCAAACGTTGCATTTGAGTTTTAGTAACTGTGTTGTGCATTACAGCTACATCGTGATGAGGTAGGAATGAGTATTCTTTCGTGTACATGGTAGCTGTCATTATTCTTTTCGGTGGGAATATGTCCGAAGTCGAAGTTACTTCTTCCATTCTGTAAATAAAAGAAAGAAAAAAAAAAGGTAGATACCTTCCTGTTTTCTTTCTTATTATATACATATATGTATACAAAAAGTGGAGAAAGTAAAGTGGGGTTTTCGTCTCCCCCCCTCCTTCCATTTTTCTCGCGTCCTTCCGACAGTGCCAGCAGTCAGTTACAACCTACAACGGAGCTGCTACTGTAAAGGACTGCCACCACTCGACTACCACGACCATCCATCGTTGAGCCTCGTTGATGTGGAAGAAGAAGAAGATCGGCGATTTATAAAGCGCTGTTAATACTTAACTAAAGTCCCTACTTGGAAAACCTAACCAAACCATGAACTACACTCCGATGAGCGTAGTCGGAACCGATATTAGTCCCTCCCGAGCAAGCTTGGATTTTCTTCTCTGACAAGCTCGAGCTTACTCGACTAAATAAGTCGAGCGTCCCTGTAACTACCTATCATCTTTAAAATGTTATTAAAAAACAAGCTATATTGTGTTAGTTGATATTTACAATACTTACCAATGACGGTGCGAGGCTATTTTTGGCCTGAAAATCGAATGCGAGTTGTTCATGGAAAATAGTTAGTACCCCCAAGGGTATGAAATGTAAGTTCGAGGGTCTACGTACCGTTTAGTAGCTACAGTACGATACGTTTTGTTTTGACTAGTGGTTAACAAACAATTGTTTCTTCGTACAATTTTTCGTGGCTCTGTAAGGACGACAGTTTCGCCTCGGTCAATATTTTCGACCATTTTAGCGATAGTGTCAAAATCTAGTACTTGACTATTACGGAAATTTAAAGTAATTCCCCTTACCTTAACTACATTTTTCGTACCTTCGTCACTCTGGACAACGAACGAGTAATTCTTAGATCCATTACTACAAAAATGACTAATGTAAGCATTTTTTCCGTAAGAGGTTAAATCATTGGTTAGACCTCCGAGACGAGGATCGTTTTGTAAGTCGTACCGATCGTTTTTATTGACCTTGAAAATGGTACTGTCCGTGTCGCAATAAAAAATACTGCCTGAGGCGTGGTCACGTAACAGCTTCAACAATCGAAGCCTGCCGTAAGCAGTTATAAAGCTAGAGATCCCGACCGAGACATTGTTGTTTCCTTCGCTAAGATTTTGATTGTTCCTAAAACGCACAACGGCGATCTGGTCGTTTTCAAAATCAATATCGCATATAATATTTCTGTCATCCAGTACGAAACTAAAGTATTCAGCAGCTGTATCTATATATTTAGTCGACAAATGGTCCTCTCGCTGACCCAGTTTCCCTGCCAAAGAATTCAAGAGGCCTTTCGCTATAGTTCTGCCACCGGGACTATCTCGGATTCTTTCCGGGTTCAAAACGATTTGCTGACTGTCCTTTACAAGTTTCACGTAAGCAGCTTTCTGTTCTACAGTTACAATCCCTTCGGGGTACCCCGAGCACTCTAACTTCTGCGCGTAGAAGGTTTTCACGTAGTCAGTAAAAAGGCCACCCGTACACGTTTTGGGGTCGTAAATCGTGGACTGAGGGAAATGGTATACGGACAACAGTTGAATTATTGAGTAGCCGTCAGCTAAAGCTTGCTGCAATTCGACCGAAACGAAAACACCCCTGAAGCTTCTCTGCACTACACTGTGCTCGCATTTCTGGCCCTGAGATGGCGGGCTGTCAACGCACGTTCGACACAGAGTGAAATAAAGCTTATTTTCGTGTTTCAGAGGTAGTGATGGGATAAACAAGCCGCGGGGAGGGTTTACTATCCTTCGACGAGTCCGAAATATTTACTGATATCGGTACTACCGTTGAATTCCGTTATTATTTCAGGATGCCCGACCGGGAAACGTTCCTGTAACATAATGGATGGATACAAAGAAGTAACATCGCCTATAAGAATTTTTTCCCCTGGCTTGGCGACGTACAAATGACGAAACGTGCTTACACGGCCTCCTACATACGCATTTCTTGGACGAAGAATAGAAGGGTTTCTAGGATAAGCATTTACGAAAGCTTGCAATTTTAAGTCAGTTTTCATTTCTTCTTTAAATTTACAAGCCCACATTTCGAGGACAGTAACGCCCGCAATCTGTTCCAAAGCCTGTCGTCTGATCGTATTTTTGTCATACGCATCTTGAGCGGTTAACTGACTGAAAGGCAATTGTTGTTGTCTATTGGTTATATGAGGACACCCGTGTATTTCACACCCCAAATACGAAAAAACTGTACGATTGGTTTCGCAGTAGCCGTCAACCGAGTATTTGCCACATACCAATTTTTTTTTCTCCTACATTGTTGGCGTGTTGAATAAATATTCCACGTTTCTTAGCCTCGAAATCTAACCAAATTAAAGACTCCCTCGAATACTGGCGTTCTGGATGGTAACCTTCCGAAGGTATGCAAGGCATACTGTTTCTTTTCAGAAACATAGTCCGGAATATCGTCATTGCGAGATGGCTTAGGCTTATGCAATCGTGAAACGGTTCAAGAAAAGGACAAATTTCTTGGATAAGTTGCCTGAATTTCAGAACGCAAGCCATTAGAACCGTGACATCGTTGCAGCAATATTTAATAAATTCTTTCTTAAAGTTAAATACTACATTCTGGGCTCTTTGTTGCTCGTGCCATTCCACTAGTTTCTCCCTAGCTCCGCTCGCTAGGCTATCTGGATCATAAGCGCTCAATGGAGGGATTGGGCCTTCGTATTCCATGTTTTCAGGACGGTTATATAGATGGGGAAAACTACCTTTACGAATTAATGACTCATTTAGGCCTAGGCTGCCTGGAAGTTTCGCTAACGAAAGCGGTAGGAATTTGAGGGAATCCACTAACTTAATTCCTTCAATTTTTGCGGTCACGATTTTGCCCCCGGAATAAATAACGTCAGTAGGTCTAATTCCACGTTCGATAGCCCATTTAATTAAAAATAATCCATCGAAAGAACTTTGGTTATGCGCTATCAATATCATGTTGGTGTCGTAGGCGTGAGTTTCGAATAGCCACTCGCAAAACTTGTTCAGGGTTTCCTCTCCGTGCATAAATATCTTACGTTTGACTCCACATTTTAAACAATCTGTTTTATCGAAACAATACGTACACGCTACGTCAATAACTGCAAGATTTACTTTATGCATATAGTATTCTTTACTCGAAGAGTTCGTTACTTTGTCTATCTGAGTCGTTTCAAAATCGTAAGCGGCGATCCGTACGCATTCTCTCTTCTGAGGTTGGGGTAGGGGTTGGACGTGGCATCTGTGACCAGGATGCGACCATTTTTTACACACTTTACAGAACCGCTGCCCACAATGATGAGCCGTTTTACTGTTTCCTACGTAGGTTAGAAAGCATACCTTACATTTGTAGAGCGACTTACACACAGTAGCATTTCTAAATGGCGATTGTTTCGTGTAATGACGGGCGAGACAATCTGGGTTTCTGAATAAACGATTGCAAACCCCGCAGGAAAGCCACTTTTTCAAATAACAACGGAAACGAGGGCTGTGGCACGCGACACATTTGTACTTTTCGCACGAATGTGTTTGTTTGTTGGCGTACGGTTTAAGACACGTATTACAGAAAAATTTGCTACCGTACAAAAAGCGGGGTTTCGAAATACCTACAAAATGATTTTCGTAACAAAACAGGTATATTCGTTTTTGGTTAGCTGGCCCTTCGAACACTGTTTGACATTTGGTACCGATTTTCTCGAACACAACAATTTGAAAATCGTTTAAGTAATCCTGGAAACGTCTTAAATCCGTCAAGGTGCAACCTTCCCGTTTAACCGTCACTACAGCATTGTCGTGTAGCAGTAAAGCTAAGTCTTTCTGCAGCGTCGTTGATCTGCGTAGCTTGTAGTACAGAGTTTTATCATTTTCCGCGTACGCTTTGCAAGTCACTAAAGCCCTAGCGAGGCATAGGCCGTCCTTCTTATTTTTTACTGGAACCACCGACTTGCGTCCATCACTTTCTAGTCACAATGCTGTATTAGATTTAGACGCTTTCTTTTTAGGAAAGGTCCCCCCTCCGGAAACTTTGATTTGAGTTAGTTTAATTTCCAGTTTGTTGTAGACATCCAATTGCTTACCCGACTGACTAAGTTTCATCAAAAGTGCAAAAATACTCTCAATCGCGAACGATTCCCTGGGATGAAATGGAAGAAACAAGTTATTATCTAAGCCTGCCCCCGATATCAAAATGCCAATATAATCCCGTGGTTGTATCCCATCCAAAAACTGCTCAAAAACGCTGGCTAGGAGTTCGTCCATGTAAGTAACAGGATCGAGTCCAATTTCGGTCAAATAATCCTGGTCTGCCGCATTAATACTAACGTCGAACACGTTCGTATACTTTGCGAATTTTTTGTTGTAGCGCCCTCTACACTTCCTAATGCTAAACCTATCGTTTTTAAAGATTTCCTTGCCAGGACTAACGCAATCGCGAGGAGGTTGCTTTGAAAATGATGGTTTAGAGGCTGAAACCATCTGGCTCCCCACTGGTTCGTCGTTTGCTGAGAGGATGGTGGTGCCACTATTGGGAAAAATAAAATTAAATCGTATTATTTTTACATTTGTAGAACGATGGTTCCATTACGCATAAATGCGAACGCTGGCTGGGAGCATTGATTACGCAACCTGGGCATCGAGGCGTTTGTCAACCGGTCCGTCGCAAGATTCGTGCTTGACTTCTTGGACACATTTTGAACACTTTTCTTCTTCTTCTTCTTCTTCTTCATCAAAGTTGATTACGTTACTGGTGCTTGGACCCGGCTGGGCAAACTTGAGTTTTTTTTGGGTGGGTTTAGAGAGCCGCTCTTTAGTGGGCGTGGTTTCCTTGATAGTACGTTTCCTAGGTTTAGGCGCTGGTTTGGGAGGATCGTTTTCGGTCATAGTGCCCCGCGTAATTGTTTGGATTGCCGGTATTAAAACGTCGCTTATTCTCTGGCCCCAACACGCAATTGCTTGGCAGATATATCCGTACAAATAACGAATGTGTAGAATGTCAAATTCCGTAAGAGCAACCGAGCTGCTATGCACTTTCAAAATAATGACGTTATCAGCCGCTAACTGCATCGAAACGCGACCGTTTTTATAGTCCAATGCTGAGCCAGGGTCCCTCCAGTATATTTTGGCCATGAGATTTTGGAATTCTGAAGGTTGTAGTTGAATGCAATGATCGTCTATTTTACCGATCGTGATCGTGACTGAGTGATTTTCCGGTTGGATTCTTAAATAGTTCCAACCACTCAACGGAAATGAATCGCAGTACATGTTGGTCATATCTATGGGAAAAAGAGAAATAAAAACCACGTGTCACATTTTACGGTTTTTTTTTTGTGGGGCATTTTTTTTTTACATCCATACTTCTTCGACCTGCTCGAAATCTTTCATTTTTTCCTTCAGAGTACTAGTTATTACGTGAACATAACTGAGCAATCCCCGCATTTGACGGTTGCTAAGGACGATATACTTTCCCCCTTGTTTTTCGAAGATGTACTTCGCATTGTAGGTCGACCCCGACTGGCTGATTATTACTTTCAATCGTCCCCCGTACGACCAGGCTCTGGTCATTTCTTGCACGATGTTCGTATTAGACGCAATTCCGTTGAATTCGTCAAAATCTTTAGCAAATTGCAACCATTCCGTAGGACTGAGAGCCACCCCTTTACGACCAGCCGTCAACCCAGCCGATGGTACGATAAATTCTCTAAGCTGAACATACAGTTTCCCCATAAACGGTTGAACTTGAGCGTATAGTTCTTGGCCAAGAAAATACGTAATGTTAGTGTTCGCCGTGCTGTTACTTATACTGTCAGCCATGGTTTAAGCCTACAGATGTAAGAAAGAAACAAAAAGGGAACCCTCCTTTAGATTTTTTCCTAACCTTACGAAACAATAACGACACTTTGTCGAGACGAACCTTGTAATTACATTATTTATTCGCTTTTAGCGTTACCACGGTCTACACCTTGTCTGTTAAATAGTTGCGCGCACAGACAACGAGTATACCTCGGTAATTCTAAAACGATAATTTTAAGAGTTACATTGTTTGAACTCAACAATAATGAAAAATAACGTAAAGTAATATAGGCCTACCTTTCACCGTTGAGGATCGCTCGTAGTGGAACTGGAAACATCTTTCAGGAGCTCGAAACGTACACTTTCTGGCTCAAGCCAGGACTTGTAGCTGCGAGGACGTCGGCTTCTTCTTTTATACGAGACGGATTAGTACTGTCGGAGGTAAAAGCCTATTTTTTTGGATCATTTACATGTACTTGACGAATCGTACGCCTTCCTTACACTTACAATTGTAAACCTGGCTACGGCCTCCAATTGGCTAGCCGTAATGATTGACATCACTAACGTCGATAAGCCTACCTTCCGTCATGCCCGAGGCTATTTTCGTACGACGTTACTTTCGTTCCAGCCAATGAAAATACTCCTTTTTTTTAGTACGGGTCCTCCTACTAATGCCTCGGGCTATTCACTCATCCCACTCCTTATAACTACACGATTCGTATTCTGGAAGGTTATTATTTTTTTATAATTTGGTCTTTGCTCAGGTATTTTTGGTCTACGTGACGTGACGCGTGGGGGTGGTAATTGGCGTCCACTTGTCTGGTGTTTGACGTATCCTTATCACTAGGTATTGACAGGTGAGGCCAACATGTCTGCTTTTTTAGGAAAAGGTTTCCAATACAAAAAATTATGGCGCCCGTTAGTCGGCATATTAATTTTTTAGATGCATTCCAGAAGATGGTTCGGTTTCCCTATTTGGGCATGGGTCCGTGGCAAGGCCATTTTTTTACCCGTATGACCTCCCTGAGCAACTTTTTTTGGACTCTCATGCCATTAAGAGAGTCTCTTTACTTGTAAAACCAATATATGGTATTTGAAAATGTCATTATTGAAATCTGATTAAGATTGTACGCACGTGATGGTATGCGGAGGGGATGTGATTTTGTCATTGACACCTGGGACATAAAAAAGAGTGACATTGCCACCCAATTAAGGGTCCTAATGGCCTGTCTGGGAACAACATGTTCTTTTTTTTTTTAATCGTTCATTTGTTTCCTTTTTTTGCTCGCGTAAAGTTGATCGAAGGTCGAATATGGGTGGGCTTTTCGCCCACGTGATATCCACCCATAACGGATTTTAACTACACTCTCCAATTCCACTAACACACGTCGTTTCACACACTCCAAATTGTGACTAGTGACAAACAGGCTGCTTGTGGTGGTACGTACACTTTCATACATTTGTTAGCTGTTTTTTCAGGTATTTTACGTTTGTTGGTCCGTCTTTTTATTAACCAATTCTTGGTCAGATCCCTTGCCTCCACAGGTCGGAGTGTTTTTATTTTTATATTTTTTTTAAACATTTTCATGATCAAAGACGTAGTATCTGAGCAAGTTAACGAAATGTATAACTTGTATTTTTTTTCCCTCCCACCTTGCCTCGCACACAACCACACGTGTTGTTGTTGTCGTGAGGGGAAAACTTCACGGCCACGAGGTCAAGCTGTTCGATAAGCTACACCCGACCTACTTTCTCTTTTATTTTGACGAAACGTAGGCCTACTTCCCTACATGTTGGATGAAAGCCATTTTATATCCTCTCATCTTTTTTTTTTTATGACTTTAAACCTACTAACGTTCGATTTCGGGAAAATAAATGCCTCGCACCGAACTTCATCATTGGTACGTATTGTAAACAGAAACTAACAAAATATAGCTTGTTTTTAACACTTTAACGATGATAGGTAGTTACAGGGACGCTCGACTTATTTAGTCGAGTAGGTCCGAGCTTGTCAGAGAATCAAATCCAAGCTTGCTCGGAAGGGACTAATATCGGTTCCGACTACGCTCATCGGAGTGTAGTTTTTGGTTTGGTTAGGTTTCCAAATAGGGATTTAGTTAAGTATTAACAACGCTTTATAAATCGTCGATCTTCTTCTCCCACATCAACGATGGATGGTCGTGGTGGTAGGATGGAGGCAGCTCTGGTTGTTGTTGCTGTTGCCCCTCCACTGCTACAGTCGTTGCATACAACACGCTACGTAAGCCACATACATGATCGTATGAGTGGAGGTCGAGCACACCTAACCTAACCTACTATAGGTTACTACACAAGGTGGTGTAACAGACTCTTTGTCCTGCTTAGCCTGTGCCTGTCTAACCTACCGTTTTTACACGCCCGCATGTTCGAAGCTGTGACCGTCATGTAACACTGTAACCGTAACCTGCCATCGGCTGTGTAACCCGTTCGATCCCTCCGAAAAGCTTTTGCCCTGTTCCCGACGCTAGGCGACTGTTACGGTTATGTTAAATATGTTACAGGACGGTTACATACACTACTAACGTCCCTCCAGTGGCGATTGGAAAGTACGTTTATATCTATATATGCACGTGTTAAATGCTGCCTATGAACGTTTTGTAAATTCAATGGCTCGACTCACGCTTGCAAACAAAATGATCCAATTTACTTCGTCTCCTTCAGCAAAAATTACAACAAGAATTATTTACAACGTGACATCGATCAACTTAAATTTGTCCTACAAGACGACAAAGGGCATCTCTGCCGTTTGTAGCTATACCTTTTGCGAGTGTCTCTGGCGATAAAACGTTCTTTCCATTTTATAGCAAGCTTTCCGCCAAAAGCCAAGTTACAAGTTGCAAAGAATGGAACGTCCGTCCACGTGGAATGTTGTTGCTTCTTACGGTGTTCGCAGGCTGGCAAATGTTTGCAAAAGTTCTTACTTGTAATGACCCATAATTGCTGATAATTACTTAATAACTGTCATTAGGTGTTCGAATGGAGATACGGCCAAACCTTAGTTTCCTTTTGGCCACATCAGTATGGTTCAGCGTAGGACCTTGGCCTCTGATCTTAAAGGTCGTGGGTTCGATTCCCCGCGCAGACAGTCAAGTCCAAAAAGTAACATAAATAGGTTTGCATCTGTGTGTATTTTTTTAAACCCTGTTGAACCTTTGGCTTTCCGTCTTTAATAGAAGGTGGTGCGCTAAATCCTCTTAAACCACAACCCACACTTTTGACACTTCCATGTCACACGACCGGGAACGCACACACCAACAACCACATACAGCGTCCAAAAACGGAACGCAGTAACCACGTACAAAAGGAATTACTTAACTTGCCGGAATGTCCCGAATGAAATCCTATCCCTGCTAACTCTCACATGTCTGGCCCATATCTAGGTTTATTCACTCCGTCTAACTCCCCCCTCCCCCTCGCAAACTAAAATGGAATGATCTTCATTCATACCGATACACCTATTATCGTATGTTTTGAAACAATTTTTTCAAACTACAAACGCACAAAAAGAATCTTACATTGCCGATATGTTTTTTCTATCCCTGCTGCCTCACCTATCGAAGTTTATTCTCTCCGAACAGCTTCGAAAAAACGAGCGAGCCTACCAGCTAAACCTTGCCAAACGACGTGTCTCGCCAACTGCCGCGCCCCCCCCCCCCCACCAACAAACTAAAACGGGATGACCTTCATTCATATAGACATACCGATTGATTACCGTGTTTCTTGAAGCAATTTTCACAAAATACGAACACTTCAATTAAATACGAGTTAGCTTGACATGCCAACTGTGGTACAAATTAATTACTGGTGAAAACTCACGGTTATCGATTTTTAACCCACGGCTGCGACGATTGTCCCGGCTCTAGTATGCAGATCTGTCTCGTGCTCCACACTCGAACATGTTTGCATGCTCTCGTCGGGCCAATCATCACAGCTGTGGATTGAAAATCGACAACCCTGACTTCCTCATCAATAACTATTACTTAATGCTTGAGTCTTGGCTATCGTCTTTAGGGTTAACACCGAGATGTAAACGAACGTTTGTGCCAAATGTCAGTGTCCTTATTCAAGATCCCATTTGTTGATTCTGGCCATAACTAAAAAAAAAAAAAAAACACTTTCGTCAGTATTTGCACTGGTGCATTACTCGAAAACATTTTGACTTTTTTATGCTTTGGGCATTTGATACTTAGTTTGGGATTTGGACAACTTTTACTTCATTAACAACATTAATTATTGTGTGCGCGGCGTATCTTGAGTCCTGCACGTATTTTGTGATCGGCTACGTCTTCCTGGAGGGGGCGGCATTGATAGACGGTCGCCATTGTTATTGTGACCATCTTGGATATCAACAAGGCACTCTGCTGCCAAAAAAGTACAATCGATTATTTGTGTTCATTCCGGAGCGAACTCAAGATGGGCTGCGGACACTATAAAGGGGTTTTTAATTGCATAAGTTTTTTTGTGAACCAAGATTTATTGTTTACTCAATGACGACCTGGACCAGAGTCAATAATTAGAGCATCTTTTAAACACCATCTAGATTATAACAACATAATTTTGTATGCATAAAACACGATTTATGCACTTCCTTATAGTCCAGTAGAATTGGCTAAAATGTCGACGTTGCCTGGAACCAATTAAGGAGATGAAACCTGGTAGATAAGTTTCGAATATCATTGTAAACTTTCCCTTAAAATTCCCCACCTTTCCGACTTGAGCTCCCGCCGCCATCTTGGAAAATGGCGGCCGTTTTTGCGTTTTTTTTACTGTATAACGGAATCTATCCAATTTTTGAAAGGAAGATGTGTTACAAAGTTGCTTAATATACATTATTATTGTGCGCGCGGCGTATCTTGAGTCCTGCAGGTATTTTATGAGCGGCTACGTCTTCCTGGAGGGGAAGGCTTTAACGGCCGCCATTGTTTTTGTAACGGTCTTAGATATCAACAAGGCACTCTCCTACCATAAACATACAATTGATTATCTGTGTTCGTTCTGGGGTGAACTCAAGGTAGGATGCGGACACTATAAGCAACTTTCTAACACCTTCCTTTTAAAATGGCTATACAATGCAATCTAAAATGGGAAATGGCAGCAGTTTTTGCCTTTTTTGACCGTATATCTTAATCTATGCGTTTTTTTAAATGGAAAATGTGTTACAAAGTTGCGTAATACACTGTACTAAGCAACTTTCTAACACATCTTCCTTTAAAAAAAATGCTTAGATTCGGCTACACAACGCAATCAAAAATGAAAAATCAGAGCCCGCCTTTTTTGTGTGTTTTCTAACCGTCTAGCCGCATCTATGCATTTTTTGAAAGCAGGAAGTGTTACAAAATCGTTGGGTTTGGTTTTTACTACCTCTTCATTTTGCTAATCTTCGTCCGCGTCTTTCGTCATGTGGAGAGGCAGGAATTCTGCGGCTCATGGATTTGTGTCATTTGTGTCCGGCATCACCGCAGCAATAACAGGAAGTCTGGGACTTGTTGGTTCCTTTGATTTGGTATCTTGAGTTACGAAGTATTCTCTGATCAGCAAAAGCAATTTATTTCGACTCCTTCATGTTTAACAAATTTTTTATGTGAGTGTAGTTGAAATTTTCTTCTTTTTTTTTGTTTAATGGTGCAGGGTACTCCGTTACAGATCATCTTTTTTTATATGCTAACTGGAAGTCCAAGTGGACCTGCATCTGACTTCCAGTGAAACCGAATTATAGTGTGCGCGGCCTATCTTGAGTTCTCCGCAGAACGAACACAGATAATCGATTGTACGTTTTCAGTAGCAGAGTGCCTTGTTGATATCCACGACGGTTACAAAAACAATGGCGGCCATCGATTAAAGCCACCCCCTCCAGGAAGACGTAGCCGCTCACAAAATACTTGCAGGACTCAAGATACGCCTCGCACACAATAGACCCACTTGAGGTCCACTGCCCTAAAAATGGGGGAAAAAAACGCTTTTAGTTTAACTAATTATAACGTGTGAACGATTTTTTTTTTCTAAATTACTAAGTTTTGGGACATGGATAATGGATTCAGATTCAATCCAGTATACTACAAATCTTCGTCATGTCTTTATATAATCATTTTGATTCGCTCATAAGTTCAGCATGCATAAAAAGCAAGAAAGTACCATTTGGTATTTGCTTTTAATAGAACTGGGACTGTATCATTAAATTCCCGGCATGCTGTTACAGATATCAGGTAATCGCAAATATCAGGAACCACTCTTTTACAACCCTATTGTGCGCGTGGCGCATCTTGAGTCCTGCGAGTATTTTATCAGCGGCTACGTCATCCTGAGGGAGCGGCTTTAATCGACGGCCGCCATTGTTTATGTAACCTTCTTGGATATCAACAAGGCACACTGCTACTGAAAACGTACAATCGATTACCTGTGTTCGTTCTGCAGAGAACTCAAGATAGGCCGCGCACACTATAGAGTCTTTGTCGCGAACTTTTTTTTATAAAATCATGATTT
Source organism: Lithobius niger (assembly GCA_023313725.1). NCBI lineage: Eukaryota > Metazoa > Arthropoda > Chilopoda > Lithobiomorpha > Lithobiidae > Lithobius > Lithobius niger. The sequence goes on along the minus strand of JAHWFP010138209.1, from coordinate 6,817 downwards.
GTATTTGTACTACCTTCCCTTTGAATGTTAGAATTGCATTACCTTTAACGAGCAAACAGCAAATAGTTTTATAAAGTTTTACCCTATTCTCATGATTTGGGGATTTTTTTTCAGCTGGGTTTCCTTTCTGTAAGCCCTTGAAAACAATTTTTTTTCGAAAAACTTTTTTTTCCATTTTAGCTTCCTTCCGCATTTATAATTAACCACTTAATTAAAAAGTGCATAGTTTGAATTTTTTTTATGCTACTGTCGATCACATAACGGCGCCCTTTGTATGTTAAAGTTGCACCCTTTTGAAAAAGTGGATAGTTCCTAAAAAAAAAAAAAATGCCCTAACTAAAGTTTCTGCGGCGTATCTTGAGGTCGCCCCATAAACACCACAAATAATAGATTTTAAGTTTTTGGTAGCAGAGCGCCTTGTTGATATCCAAATTAGTTACAAAAACAATGGCGGCCGTCGATTAAAACCGGGCCCCACCAAGAAGACGTAGCCGATCGTAAAATACCGCAGGGCCACGCACATAAAAGTTACGAGGTCATGATACTACCATGGACTTGTATACTATCACACTGCGTGTTCTGGACAAGATCGTCCACGCTGGCGGCTGTTGCCCAGTCGTTCTGGACAAGCTTCTGCGGCGACTATTTTCCAAGTTTTTAAGCGACTCGTATTTTTCACTTACGTTTTCGTAGTTGGACAGAAAGGTTTACGGCGTTCGAAGATGTTGTTCTCATGGAGATTGCAAAAGTTTTGCAGTCAAGTGTAAATATAGATCTTTTATCGCCGCATTGAAGTATTTTTTAAAAATACCAATATTAAAAACCCGTTCGTGCAAACTTTACCATCGAGCCAAAACAACCAACCAAGACAAACAAGCACACTCGATTAAACGTCGCAACATGTAAACAGGGTCGTACCAAAGGAAACGTTTATATTGCCGGCGGGGGAAGGGGGGGGGGGGGGGGGGAGAGCAATTTTCCAAGTAAATTTCCAGTTTTCGCCCGAAATTCCAGCTTAACTGTGGACATTACCTGGCTCAACTTTGGTTACCGTTCGTCTCAGCTTATAAACGGGTAAATAAAGACTAAAAAATACTTTTGCCGTAAAACTTTATTTTACGTAAACATTGCTGTTTTGAAAATACCAATATGCGAAACTAAACAGTAATTTGCTTAATGAGGTATTTGGCAATTATTAGTTTGAAAATTTTTTGTTGGCGAACTGGTTAAAAGGGAATAAGTGAAAGGTCCTATACGCACGCGTCTTTTTTTTTTATT
>JAHWFP010138208.1:16749-36260 GCA_023313725.1 Lithobius niger | reverse complement strand
TTTTTTTTTTTTATATGTATTTATTTATTACGTATGGTGACACGAAGACAACTGCTTATTTGTGACAGCAATAATACAATAATACTAGGCAGTCGCTGTAGCCTCTTGTTTGTTCTCAGTACTTTTAGGATTGATTATACTCGTCTAACTGATTAAGTGACAGTAGGAGAAGTAGAACTTCTTTAGTATTACGACCACCAGTGGGTTGTGCACCCCAAACTAAAACTAAAACAACGATTTTGAGCACCTAATGAGAAAACCACGTCAACACGAGTCACCCCAAAACTACAATCAACATCCTACAGTCTACAATTATAATTAGTCTATAAATAGTCTATAATTATTTTCTGGGTGATTCCTGCCTGAGGGAAACTTTTGGCAGTTTCCACGATCTTGGCGTCTTGTTTCAGAACGATTTGAAGTTCACCACTCACTGTATTTCTACTGCTGCGGCAGCCAGCTGAAGGTCAACAATGGTTCGTCGTTGTTTTAACTCTGGCAACCGTAACACCGGTATTTGGGCTTATAAAGTCTTTGTCAGGCCACTGCTTGAGTACGCCAGTCAGGTCTGGTCACCTAACCTCTTTAAGGATATTGATCGGATTGAAGCCGTTCAATGGTAACATACTAAGGCATTGCCCGGCATGCATTCTTTGCCGTACAGTCAACGACTGCGTCATCTCAAGCTGGACACACTTGAGTGCAGGTGCTTGAGGGCGGACCTGGTTCTAACTTTTAAGATTGTGCATTCCAATCTCCCTTTGGAACTCCCATTTTTCGAAGTTAACCTGTTCACTAAAACTCGCGGAAACCGTTTGCAGATCATCCTTTCGAGATTTCGTCTAAATTCCCGGAGGTCCTTCTTCGCTCTGAGAGTGGTACTTGTTTGGAACTCTCTTGATGATTCGTTGGCAATGATTCTTGATGATTCAACGCTGAATTCCTTCAAGGCACGTCTAACCACCTCTATCATTCGCCCTTTCCTCCTGCTCCCCGAGCATTATTCTTCGCAAACTTAATAAACTTTTTACCTGGGTCTGCAGTTAGCGGTTCGGCGACGAATCCTTGCACCTCCCTTCCGCCCCTCTGCGTGCGGATCAAATGTATTATTATTATTACAACTAGCGGAGTCGCTCGCGTCGCTCGCTTATTCCGCGTCGTCTCGCTCCTCCCCCCCCCCCCCGTCTCGCCTCCCCTCCCCCATCTAATTTGCCGTTCGGTCGGTAGATGGTGGAGATGGCATCGTATGTCCTGCTGCCTGCTGCTGCAGATGGCCGCGCTGCGGAACTTGTGTAATTATATATATAGATAACAATATTACATTAGTATACATTTTCTTTCAACAAACAATAACCCATATACTTTGCCCTCTTCTTCATACAAATTATTATTATTATTTTTTCATTTTATTTATTTTCACTCAGCATATTGAAGGTGGCACTTCATTCTTGTTTTCAATTTATTATAGGTATTAGTATGTTTTATGTGATATGGTAAGTTATTAAATATAATATTTATTGAATAAAATTCTTCCCTCATCTTACCGAATTTATGTCTCGACAGAGGAAGTTTCAGGTATTTACTTCTTAGTTAAACGAGACGGAAAGCCAATGGGCTCGAAATTGGTTAACTAAATACGGATGCAAACCTATTTACGTTGCCTTTTGGACTTATATGTCAGACTGCCTGAGCGGTAGGGTCTTGGCCTTTGATTTCAGAGGTCCTGGGTTCGATTCCCCGCTCAGGCAGTCTGACATATAAGTCCAAAAGGCAACGTAAATAGGTTTGCATCCGTATTTAGTTTACTTCTTAGTTGTGACTTTGTAAGTGCTCAGGGAATAGACGATCTGTTTCAGGTACAAGTACTCAATTCCAATTTATTCCTTAATGCTAGGCTAGAGGAACAATCACAGAGCATCACATATTAAGCATCAGTTCAAGACAAGCTCGTACTGACCCTTAAGTCCAGAGAGGTCCAACCGTTTCGTTCGACCTCTCCCCAACAAGTCTTCGATCGAGTGCTGCGGCTCGGTATTTATACGATCGCGAACAATAGATGTAGCCTCAGGGTTTACGTCACGTGACGGCGTACTGCATTGGTACGGTTCCTGCTGGTTTAGGCCAGCAGGTACCGGTTATACAAAGCTGCTGGCGCTCTGCCAATTGGCGCACGAGTTGGCAATTGAGAGGGCGCACAGCCACTTCACGTAATAGCAAGGTGCACTGCATGGTGTTGGCCATGCAGCACATCTTGTATTTCATGTTACGCACGTGACGACTTGTTCTTTTTATCATCAAGTTTATTTTTTAATTTGAAATAGTTCTTAAGTTAATTACATAAAATCTTAGTTTTACAATGCTTAAGAGCTTTTGTGTCTTCCTAACTTCTTTTGTAGGTTTCTTTTTGATTTCATAAAATAATGGTCTAAGTACTTTATTTTGAAGTTTCTGCAATCTGCCAAATTGTGTTTTACTCCCGTTTCCGTAAATCTCAAGTCCATACAAGAAAATAGATTCAATCCATGCTTGGTAAACAGTTCTTTTGTTTTTGTTATGTAAACAATTTCTTAGGTTGTATAATTTGGCCATTACTTGCTTAACTTTATAGTCCGGCAGCCGGCACAAAAACCCAAAAGAATAGTCTGCACAGAATGTCTTTGCGCAGAGGTGTTCTACAATATGTCCCTACTCCAAAACATAATGATGACACCTTGGTACCCTTGGGGAATTCAAGATGGCGTCCAAAAATGGCGACAAAAATGTTTTTTTGCTTCTAGCATCTAAACCGTTCATCCGATTGAAAATTAACCGGATACCAATTATGTTTAGAATAAAATTTCCTTCAAAAAATATTCTATTCATATATTTGGTAATTTAATCCTTCTTGCCGAAATCCGTTATTTAATATATTTTAGGCAGTTAACGCATGTTACATATACAATTCCTGACTTTAAACTGCTGCGTCACCCGTTCTAATTCAGATAAATGGACGTGATTACACTTAGATGAAAGATGTCGATGTATATTTTCTAACAAGGGCAATTAAAACGATTTATATTAATTAGAAGCTAAGGTACGGCAGTTTAAAGATGGAACTTGTGGTAAAATAGTGCAAAATGCTCAGCGTTACACTGTAGAAAAACTATCGTAGCTTAGCTCCTAATTGATATAAATCATTTTAATTACCCTTGTTGGAATTCGTCTAAGGCTGATCACGTTGATTTATCCGAATTAAAACGGGTGGTGCAGTAGTTTGACGATGGAACTTGTGGTAAAATAGGACGAAAAGCACAACGCTACAATGTAGGTAAACTTCCGTAGCTTAGCTCCTAACTAATATAAATCGTTTTAATTACCCTTGTTGGAAAGTATACATCTTCATCTTTCATCTAAGCCTAATCACGTTCTTTTATCAAACTTAGATCAGGTACTGCAGCGCTGTTTAAAGATGGAGCTTGTGGTAAATTAGAGCGAAAAGCACAATGCTACAACGTAGGTAAACTGCTCCAAATTAATATAAATCGTTTTAATTACCCTTGTTGGAAAATATAAATCTATATCCTTCATCTAAGCCTGGTCACGTCCATTTATCCGAATTAGAACGGGTGGTGCAGCAGTTTAAAGATGGAACATGTGGTAAAATAGAGCGAAAAGCACATTGGTACAACGTATGTAAACTGCCGTAGCTTAGCTTCTAATTAATATAAATCGCTTTAATTGCCCTTGTTGGAAAATATACATCTCCATCTTTCATCTACGCCTAACCACGTCCATGTATCCGAATTAGAACGGGTACTGCAGCTGTTTAAAGTCAGGAATTGTGTATGTAACATGCGTTAACGGCCTAAAATAACTTAAATAACGAATTTCGGCAAGAAGGATTAGTTTTACCCAAAATATGAAAAGAATCTATTTTTAAGAAAATTTTATTCTAAACCTAATTGGTAACCGGTTAATTTTCAATCGGATAAACAGTTTAGAAGCTAGAAGCAAAAAACCGTTTTGTTGTCGTTATTTTGGACGCCATCTTGAATTCCACAAGGGTGCCAAGGTGGCATCATTATGTTTTGGAGTAGGGACATATTATAGAACATCTCTGCGCAAAAACATTTTGTGCAGATAGTTTTTTGAGGTTAGGCCAAAATTCAACATTTGGCAACTGGACTATTACTAACGATAGTATTTATGCGTTCTTCAAAACTCCATTTGTTGTCGATTGTAATACGTAAATATTTCGCTGTTTGTATTTTTTTTCATATTTACAAATTTCCTTTTAGTAATGTCATAAAAGAGTTTTATGTGTACATCTTTTTCAATAATTTGTTTGTTTGTAGTAATATCCATCTACATGGTTTTTTTCTTCACTTATAAAGACATGGTTGTATAGCAAGGATTATAAAGCGATGGTTGTGAGATCACAATCCTTGCTGTGGCCCACACCATACCATCATGGTAGGTGCACTTATGGCATAACGTAAGGTGTTTTTATATTTAATGCACGATGGTGACGTCACGCTATCACTCCCCATGCTAAAAGTGTAGTCGTTATGCACGGTTAATCTGAAAACCCACATACGTCACCGTGGGTTGATTTTGATAACCCACACTTTTTGGATAGTCTAACACTTTTTCCGGGGTCTACACAACCCCTGCTCCACCATGTGACATATAACCACATGACCGACTTTGCAAAACTACCGTACACAACACAAATTAACCAGCACACCCCATTGCAACCAGCATAAACAGGCACATTTGCAACCTGCGACATTTTTCGTACTAACACACAAAAAAAAAACTCGCGTTCCATGCTAGGTCCCCACCCATGGAAGAATGGTCTAACCCGGCAACCTTTCATTCCGTCGGTACGAAAACTAGGCTACTGACGCTTGCAAATACACCTAAATACACCTAAAAACCTACGAGACTCAAGCGAATAGCGCTTTTTGTGCTCTAATCTTCTTTAAACTATTAAAGTAGGGAAAAAAGTACAGTTTTACCTTAAAACACAAACATCGGTAACGGAACGTCTATCCCCTTCGATCTGACTTCGTACAGAGGAAGTTTCCGTTCAGAAATTTGCACAAGTCGTATTGCAAAAATTCTTAAATTCATTACGATTCACAAATACAATTTACTAACAAAAAGCTTAAAAAATTAGCTTGAGATTTAGTTAGCTTGACGTCACACCTTAACATTAAAACACATATACGTGAAGCAGACCCAGTAAACGTGAAATAATTCAACGTTGCTAGAAACGGAACAGTCCAAATATTTCGGGGTATGACAAAATCACACTTGCGCTCGTGCGATTTCGCCACCCCTCGATATTTGGACTGTTCCGTTTCTCGCAGACGATCAATTATTTCAGGTTAACCGGGTCTGCTTCACGGACGTCTATTGCTTTATTTTTTAACGTCTCTGATGAAGGTATCGCTCCCTGTATTTTCATCGGTACCGAAATATTAAACTTGTTTTTATTCGCATGTGCTATTGGCTGCGTTCTCTTGATTTGTGCGACGCTGATGGCTTACACGTATTTTTCTTGTAACTTGTTCCTTTATAGAACATTAAGTTTTTTGAGGCTAACATCCGTATTTTTATAAGTTTATGCGTATTTTCAAGGTAATAAGTTAGCTTTAATCTGTTCTCCTGTGTTAATGTAGTTTTGTTACCACGACTCCCCCTCCTGGGGGCCCCCCCCCCCAATCCTTCCCCATTATAACCACTTGCACGCGCATGTATACACAACACAACACGCTAGTTCGCGGAAGCCCTATTTAAGGTTCTTCAAGAAGACACGACCAGCTCACTACGTTTTTGTTGTTGTTGCAGTTAAATGTCTCCCGGAATAGGTAGTTAGAGGCTCACCTTGCAAAGAAAAGGTCCACCCACAAATTAGGCCCCATCACCCACAGACAAATTGTACGCTAATCTAATGGATTTCTCAGAAACCTACCAGCCAAAATGTCTCGTCTGGTGCAATTATCTCCAAATAATGCCATGGTCAATATGTTAGACATCCCTTTTATTATCATCGATAGACGCATCGCCGCCGGCTACCGATGGGTGAATTACGGTTTAATGTTGTTTGGTATGGTACATGAGCAGGAAATGAGGCAGCAGGTTTGTGGATTGTCCGGAAAATAATCACGACACGACTTTGCAATAAAGATCGTGACCTTCCCTGGAGCTAGTCAGTCATTGTCTACCGCTTCAAACTACCCAATCCCCGTACTGAAATTCAGTGTAGAGCTAAAAGCGCGGGGTACGACAAAAAAGTGTGCGAGATTTGTAAATCTGTAAAACGGGTTTACGGAGATTTACGGATTTCCTGGGATTTAAAGATTTACAAAAGATTAAAGTAAGATTTAATGATTTATATGAAGTTTTGAAAGATTCACACGGATTGGCGGATGACTTAAAGATTTACATAAAGTTTTGCAGATTTACAGAATTGAATATTTACGTGAAGATTTGCAGATTTGCTGGGATTTAAAGATTTACTAAAGATTTAAAAGGACATAAATCCTTCCGGTATATCATGCGACCCGATGATATTGCAGTTGACAACATTTACACAGGTTAGAGTAATATCACCAAATCACCTCGCACGCAAGAAAACACAAGAAAATGAATGTTTTGGCCACATTTACATATGTTTGAACTAATGTCGCAAAACTGAGTCATGCAGGAAAGCCAACAGGGATTTATGTTCCTTTAAGTAAGATTTAATGATTTGCATGAGATTTTTTTTCAAGAATTCACACAGATTTACAGAAGATTGAAAGATTTGCAGGGATTTAAAAGATTTACAGATTTAAAGATTTACATGAAGATTTGCAGGAATTTAAAGATTTACAAAAGATTTAAATAAGTTTTAAATGATTGACGCCATATTTACGTGATTTACAAGATTTGTAGAAGATTTACCAGATTTGCACAAGATTTACAACGTATTTATAATTCTAAATCTTGGGTGTACGACATTTATAGCTTTGTCGAACTCCTCGGCTAAAAGACGTCTGGGTGAAGGGAAACATAGTGGAAAAAGAGCAAAAACGAGAAGTCCGACAAACCCGGAAATAGCGCACGAGATTGGCAAATCCGAAATCACTACAATAGATTTGTAGATTTACATGATTTGTAGATTTGCGCGGATTTGCGCAGAGTTGTACGGATTGCAGGATTTGTACAGATTTGAAAGATTTGCACAGATTTGCAAGATTTGTACGGATTTGCAAGATTTGTTCGGTTTTCAAGATTTTGCTTGTTGGGTTTGCGAATTTCATGACGATTTGCAGATATGCAAATTTCATTTAGATTTGCAGATTTGCAGTGATTTGTGTGGACTTGCAGATTTTACCGGATTTGCAAGTAGATTTTGCAGGTTTCGTGTTATTTGATTTGCAGGATTTATAGAGATTTCCAGATTTGTAACGATTTGCCGGTTTCACTTGCTGCGGATTTGATGATTTCACTTGGATTGGCAGATTGCAATAAGATTTGTAGATTTCAGATGTATTGATTTGCACTGATTTGCAGAATTTATAGAGATATGCAAAAATGATATATTTGGAAAATTGGTTGTATCAGGTCAAGGTTTCCTCATATGGTTAAAAGGCTTCAAAGGGTGCACGGGTAGCTGTGAACACTGGGGCGACAGATTCGATGGGCGTCCTGGTCCCAGTGTACATCTCTGGCTTCGTACAGACCAGGGTTCGATCCTGGCAATGGGAAGTGTACGGGATTTTCTCCGGCTTTTACCCGCCCGCTACACGAGGGTTTCCTCCAGGTACTCCGGTTTCCTCCATTATGCGGCAAAAAACAACTGTAATAATGGTGGTGCTTCTTCCATTTAACATCTGCCGCCTGGGAATTGGGGTGGGTGGATGTCTCGTGCATCATCTCTATATCATTATTATTATTATTATTATTATTTAAAATTCGACGCGTCATCCAGTTAGTCGCCGATTCTGCCACCAGTGGCACTGCGAACACCCCGAAGTAAACTGCTCTAGCATGTGGAGTGAACTGTGAATTTGTGTAAGGTACTCGTGACTCGTAATACGCGGATTTTAAACTTTAAAAATAGCATTGACACTAAATTATTAGAGTTTAACAACAATGTCACCTTTGCCAATGTCACCTTTGCCTATAACCCAAAAGGAAACCATATGCACAGTTATGTGTGACTTCCAGGACGCGTTATCACAAGTACGACAGGAACGTGGGTCATTGTGGTGTGATGAAGACAGGGTTGCAAAAGACCTTCAGCTTAAATTTTAGATTTATCCAAAAACATATTTCAGCCTTGGGTGTATTTCACTCATATAAAGTGTTAATTTCGTGCATCGGGGACTAATTAAATAATAATGGTGTACTGGACATGTATTTACTAAAACAGAGATTTTTGGCCCTAAAGTTGAGGGGTCTGTTTTAAGTGGTGGATACTATGTGGGACCGTTCAATTCGGGACCGTTCCATTTTGGCTGCGGCTATGCAGCATTTGCAGTTTCAGCTGTCCATGGAAGAGTGTGCGTTCTTCTTCAGCACTGATTTCACTGAAACCTTTAAACTGTTAACAGGAAGCATGTGTTGGCAACCATGAAATTATATGAAACCTGAATGAAAGATGTCAAAACTTCCTTACAGAACTCACTGAAAAGTTTGAAAATTTTACTCGTTGTCGCTCTGAAGAATCTCCAATGTTTGCGACTGGGATGTTCTCCTTACAGTCTTAAACCCAGTGATAAGGGACACAATACGTGAAATAGACAAAGGGATTGGAACATGCATTTGTCATCTTTTCGATGATCCCTTAATCTATTCTTTGCATTTAAAGGCACATAAATCCCTCCGTTCTGGCCGCTTTACTCTGCGTCACCTACGCTAAAATATAGTTCAAACGACCGCAGCGCGCATTGCTCTACGACACTAGTTAAACTCATTTCGGGGCCGCTGCAACGTGACACATCGTACGACCGAGTCTCAAACATGAGCGAAGGATTAATTATCCTTCCTCCAGGGCCGCGGCTTGCCAGCGATGTGGCGGGAGTTAAATACCGCTCGGACCGAGCCGTTTAAAACAAGCCTAATAACATTCGCGCGCCACTACTGACATCTGCATCGTACCCTTAGACCAGCAAATGAAATGTAAATCAGTTTATATAAAACTATTTCCGGTAATGTATCGAGTGAAACTGTTAAAATATACCGGAGGGAGTTATGAGCCTTTAATAAGATTCATTATGCACGTTGCGGATGGGTATACTCTGCAGATTGTCTGTTGCTACAAGAACAGCCACCACTCGTTTATAACGAATTCGTAAAGGGACGTTTCACAGTACAACAATGATCTTGAACGTTTAGCAGTCGGTGGAATGATAGGAATTACTCGGTGTAAGGAGACTGCTACCAAACGGGACCCTCATCAAACATGAAAAAGAACTTATTTCAAAGTTTTGTTGTACAATGAGTGGCGTCGAGCTCCATATTGAAAATATCATCACCCATTGTAAGCAGACGTGGCCAAAAAGACCAGAAACGCTCTTCATTTTACATGCGTAGCAAGAGAATGAAGATGTGATGAGTACACCATGCATCATGAATTCTCAGTTACGAAAACAGATGAAAGTATTATCCTTACGTTGATGGAATTCATCAATCAAAGGTGTAAATCCATTTAAAGAAAACAAACCTATTCAGAACATTGCAACAGGAAGACATTGTTACCTGGACAAAGCATCATATCTTCTAAAGTGCTTTGATAACGGAGATGAGGCATATTCTGCCATTGTGAATGAGCGTTTTTGCAAGAAGAGTTGTTCACTTAATGCAACTATTACAAAATTCGTCCAGATTATCAAATCGTCCAGATTACCTGCCAGATTACGAATGATCACCCATTGTAGTAGATATGGCAAAAGAGACCAGGAAGGCTTTTCATTTTACTGACATATCAAGAGAAAGAGGGTATGATTGCTGGTATACGAGTTGACGCATTTCTCTCTTAACCTGTCGAAAGATGGTTTCTTATGAAAGTGTAAGGACGCATTTACGCAGCGACTTGCCTTTGCATTCTCGCAGCTAGAACTCAATCGCGATGGCAAAGGTGACATTGCCATGGTAACAACGCTAAATGGATTAGATAAATCCGACATCGTTTGAGTAAATACTTGCAGTCTTATAATCCCTGCCAATAATATAAGGAATTCCTCACGGCCAAACAATTTTCCCTAACGCTTCTGAACTCACGTTATTTGCTGTTTTCGTTGCGAGGCGGAAGACATAAAACCGCCGCCATGCTGGAATTTGAGGTGATTTCTAGCTTCTAGCTGCGAGAATGCAAAAGCGAGTGGTTGCGTAAACGTACCCTAAGGGCTGGTTTATGCAACGACAATTTTCTCGCTCACTAGCTTTCACTTGGTTAATACTAAATAATAAATATGCTGCCTGCTTCTCACCTTTACGGAAGAATGTGGCTTTCAAGTTGTCTATACGTAGTAACCATGGCAACAACACAGAACCAAATCTCCTCCTCGTGCCTCGCGACACGGCGTACGAAGCGTACAACATGACAGCGTCGATTTATGACAACTAGAAAACAATTTTTACTGCTGTACAAGACGAGTGGCAGATTTCTGAATGCTGGTATTCGATGATTTGTCTTCGATTCGACAACCCCGAAACGGACGCCATGTTGGATTTTGAATTCTCGCTGTGAGTAGCTATTTATTCTGCCGTCGTTTGATCACTGCTAGAAGCTGTTTTTTTTTTCAGCGAGAATAGCAAATTTTGGAAATAGCGTGAAATGGCAACAATGTTGTAGCAATGTTTAAAATGACTGTTGCACTTTGTTCTTTATCCGTGTTGTTATTTATAATACATTTCATTTGTTGCCTATTACCGCATTCGTTTAACAGAAACGGGAAATTTATTTCCGATTAAATAGCGATCAAATAGTGTTCGGCGAGCGAGAAGGTCTCGTTGCATAAACGCACCCTTACAATTCTGTACTAAGTCGAGAAGTAGAAAAAGTTTTTCCCAAAAGCAGCTTCATGTCAACTTGCTGAAACCAGTATATGCTCTGCTGTTGTCAATTGGTTTCATGTTTATGCATGTATGACTTCAAGTGAAAAAGCAGAGACCCTGAAAACATTCGGGATTTAGCTCACAAATTAATTTGAAGGTTCTTAGCATCTTCTCCAGGCACCACAACGATTGGATATTGTCTTTGATGTGTACGTCGATTTTAGTGTGAAATATTCGGAACCCAGCAGACGTTCTGATGCTGAAGGTCATGCTGAAATAAGCATTCATGACGAGTCTACTCCACTACTACAGAAAATGGAGTTTTTTTGTGCATTATTCTAACAATAAATGTTATTTGCAAAAGATTTTCTTTGAATTGTATGTGCAAGAATAACTCATTTAGTGGGAATGTATGTAGGTAGACCGGAAACTGGTGGAGAGCCGAGTTTTCAGATTATTGATGACAAGCCACACCAAGTCACTGATCTGCAATGTACGCATGAGGAAGCTGACGAAATGATATTGCTTCATATTAATCACGCTGAAACTGACTTGATGTGTGACCATGCAGTCGTGGTACCTTCTGAACAAGATGTGTTTGCATGTGCGGGATTATATTTTAAGAATCATCTTCAACCGAAAGGTCTTAAGGAATTGTAGATGATGTGCGGAAGTGGCCGGACACAGCGACTTGTACCGGTACACGCACTTGTTATCTTTTAACCATTGCAGACAGTCTTCCAGACATACACGCCATTACTGACTGGGACTTAATGAGAAAAGTTGACGTCAGAAGTCAAATTTCGTAGACGTGAAAAGTCCCACACCGCGTATTGTGGCTCCCAACTTCCCGACTTTATTATGATTGGCGCATCAAACTAAAACGTGTAACGACATGGTTAGACAACTACACCTAGACAATAAGGGCGTGTTTGCGCAATGACTCGCCTTTACATTCTCGCAGCTAGACTTTAATCGCGATGCGTTACCTTGGTAACAACTCTACGTGGATTAGCTGTCTCCAACACTTTTGAATAAATGCTTGCAGTAGTATCATCCGTTACCAGAAGATAAAGAATTCCTCCTGACGAAACAATTTTCCCAGTCACTTATGAACTCAAATATGGACCGTTTTCGCTCTAGCGGGGAAAGTTAAAACTTCCGCCATGTAGGAATTTCATATGATTTCTAGCTTCTAGCTGCGAGAATGCAAACGCGAGTCGATGCCTAAACGCGCCCTAAGGCTGGAATTTAAAATTACATTGCAGGTAAATAAAAATTAAACCGTATGCAGTATTATTGAGCCTAACAATACAATCCACTGGCTCTCAGGAAATGTTTTATATTGCAATTGGGCTTGTGTTTTGCAGTTTACTGCTGCTTGTATGTAACATCGTAGCCTGTAAGGTAAATCTATAGAGCAGTGACACGACGTAGTATTATTGTATATAACTCTATGCTGGAACCTTAATTGGGTTAGCTGCAAAAGGCACTGCAGAGAGAAACAGAAGGGCGTCATACTGAAGCCGATGCTGTGAAGAGTGATTTCTTAGACCTAAAAAGAGCGATTTTTGTTGTTGGAGAAAACGACGTTATTTTAAGCCCAAGAAATCTGCTCTTCCGTTGTTTTTCCCTCCATTTTTATGTAGTGCACCTTGTAGTTATGCCCTCCAAAACCCATACTGGTGCCAATATGGCGGCAAATCTCACTGCTCTATACGGCAGTGACACGACGTAGTATTATTGTGTATAACTCTATGGTGGAGCCAGTAACTGGGTTAGCTGCAAGGAGCACTGGAAGGAGAAAGGAAGATGGTCTTATCGAAGCCAATGCTGTTAGACTGGATTTCTTAAGCCTATAACGCGCAATTTTTGTCGTTGGAGAAAACAACTTTCTATTAAGCCTGAGAAATCCACTCTCAAAGCTCTGTCTTGACTAGAAGTGCCGTTTTTTCCGTTACATTTTAATCTAGTGCACCTTGTAGCTATTACCTCCAAATGGTGTCTCGTACCCAATATGACGTCACATGACGCTGCTCTACAGACGACTATCAAGCTGTCGGCAGCATGCATTCTTTCACGTGGGGCTTACGACGCAGGTAAGCGAGTTGTTGTGAAATGATGGGTCTTTAAGTTAGAAAATACAGTAGTTAAAATGATCAATACGATCATAGTACGAAAACAGTAATGATTGTAGAAAAATTAAAGTTTAAGAATTAAAATGAAAACTTCCCACACGAACTGCCACTGGCCGTTGTTACAAGAGACCAAGAAGTTGTTTTCTGCTTTTATTGTTGTGCGATAAAGTCTCTTGCTGTTGTTATGAGAGATTACCAAGTATTATTTTGGTGTTGTTGTTTTCAGAGAAAAATAAATTTCTTTTTGTAGCTGTTATGCGAGAAATTCTTTTTTGCTGCTGTTGTTGTGAAATATAAATTACTAACAAAAACGCCAAGTGTGCCGTAAAAATGGGGGTAATATGATTGAAGTTTCACTTTACTTGTTAAAATGTACACGGATAAAATTTGGATGATTTTAAATTGAAATAATCAAATATACAATTGATAAAATTGCATCTGTTTAAGTGCTGTTGTGCTTTACGTTTGAAATATATGATAGGTAAAGCACAACAGCACTTAAACAGATGCAATTTTTGCAATTGTACATTTGATCATTTCAATTAAAAATCATCCAAATTTTATCCGTGTACATTTTAACAAGTAAAGTGAAACTTCAATCATATTACCCCCTTTTTTACGGCACACTTGACGTTTTTGTTATTATTCCGTGTACCTTTTGTACGGCTATGACGTCATGGTACAAAGGTTTATGAATGCATTGTTGCTGGCCACTTTGAAACAATTCAACTCAGCTCTGAAAGCCTGCATTTACGAAATAAATACGCCATCCTTCGTTTCCAGCTGCCAATTTCGAGGCCGAACAACGTAGCTTAGTTTGGTTTAAATCTATATGCGTTTAGCTGAAACACGGATTCTTTCAAAAAAGGGTTTAACGAGCGTTAACCACTCCTGGTCATCTGCCCGAAGCCCTAAGGCCCTATGTCTGCAACAGCCAGATTCCCAGGCGGTCACCCACCCAAGTATCAACGGATTCTTTCAATTCAATTCAATTTGTTTATTATGGGTCTCGGCCCTAAGCCACGCACTTAAACTCATTCTAAATTACAAAATGCCATCTACCAAGCAGCAAATACGTAACCACCAAGCACCAAACTAACGTCACATTTCCATCGGATTCTTTCAAAGGGTTTTAGCAAGCGTTAACCGCACCCGGTCATCTGCCCGACGAAGCCCTAAGGCCCTATGTCTGCAACACCCAGAATGGATTCTAAGGAGGTCACCCACCCAAGTACCAGTCGGGACCAATGCTGCTTAAGTTCGGTGATCTGACGAGAACCGGTGTTTCCAGCACTGCAAGGGAGACTAGGATTCTTTCATTTTACCGTTCAACAATCAACTTTTTAGAAAAGACATAACATGTGCACGAAGAATGAATCTGGAGTTTGCTGAGTGGCATTGTTCCCTAAATACAATGGTTAAAACAATGTAAAACAATCAAAATGATCGTTTAGGGTCCTGTAACTCCGGAATGGATGGACCAATCGAAAAAGTGGTCCCTGTAAAGTTGAAGCCCAGGGAAATTTCTGGCTCAGATCATGTTTCAGAATTTAGGTAGGTGCAGTAGTTTTTTTCTGAAACCGTGTCACACAAGAAGAAGAACAACAACAATAAGTGAACGGTTTTCAAATTTCCGTTTGGCTCCCTACGTTTACTCTTGCACGGAATTGCATAAAAGTAGGTGTAAATTTAGAAAAAGTTGTTATCTACTATCTGGCCAAGTTTGGTCGAAATATATTGAATAGAAACAGAGAAATTAATAGTTTTAATTTTGCTGGAGGGAGGACTTCAATCACAGCCGTGTATGATACCTTTTGCTGATACTGTTGTGAGATAAAAAAAATTCTTTTTGGCTGCTGTTGCTGTGCGGTAAATTCGTTTTTGCTGTTGTTTTTCAGAAGATAAATATGTTTCTTTGGCTGCTGCTGTTGTGTGAGAAATAAATTCCTTTTCGCTGCCCTAGTTGTCCGAGATAAATAAATTCCCTTTGCTTTTTTTTTTTGAAATATGTTCCTGGTCACATTGAAAACCACAAGTTCATACCAAATATACACTGTTTAATAATTTTCGGCAGACAATTGCTGTCTTGGTCACATAAAAATGAAAAAAACACTAAGAAAAACATGCCCAAACGCCAGGTTGTTCCAAACAATAGGTTGTTCCAAAATGGCGGACGCTGATATCCGTTGCTGTGGTGTTTGGGCATGTTTTTCTTAGTGTTTTTTCATTTTTATGTGACCAAGGCAGCAACTGTCTGCCAAAAATTATTAAACAGTGTATATTTGGTATGACCTTGTGGTTTTCAATGTGACCAGGAACATATTTTTAAAATTTACGTCCACACAACCACAATTTGATTTGTTTGATCCCTTTTGCTGTTCTTGTTGTCACAGATAAATAGATTCCTCTTTCTTGCGGTTGTTAAGAGAAATGAACACATTGGATAGTATTGTTGTGAGAGGTAAGTTTTTTCTTACTGCTCTTATTGTGTCTTAGTGTTGATTAATAGAAATGCTCACAATTGAATAATTTTATTCAACTCCATTTATTACAAGACTGAAAGACTTAAATCACATACAATCACACCTTCCCCTTTCTTGACTCTGCAAGTATTTAAAAAAATAAAGGAAACATTCTGATATATAATATATATATACCTATATACAAAAATTATATCGCTATATACAAATACACTGATCGATACTATAACAACACCTGTGGTATTTACGAATATTTATATATAAGCTCTGTACCTCAGTTTTTGATTTTTTTCTCCAGGACAAGTTACAAGCAACAAACCTTTAATATACAAGTAAATTTTGCATTTTGCAACAAGTTTGTCAAATGTACAAGAAAATAAGTTTTTGTACAAACAAATTTACAAATTGTTTAAGAATTGCATCTTTTTATTAATACTATACGTAGTTAAAGGGTCATCATTAATCCTACAAATCTTTCATACAAAACTATCTACACCTGGCATACACACGAATGAATAATTCTTACGTTTGCACCAAAATTCATACAACTCTGCTGGAAGCATTCAGATTGTCAGTGCTCAATCAATACTGACGATAAGTATTTTGATGACGCACCTACATTGTTAATACTGTAAGCTAGTGAGGTATCATTGTCAACAGCAGCGACAGCAGTGCCGCTTCAGAAATACGTAATGAGCAGCTCTTCTTTAATCTGGGTTATGGAAGCCATCGATGAGTATGCTAAGGGTGCATGCTGTCCTTAGGTCACTTTACTGGGTTAGACTTGTAATGTTTAAAAATTTCATATAACCATTGTTTAATATTTATTGCCTAAAACCAACGCAACTAACAGAAACTAGCTGGTAACCCTCTAAGGACGGCATTAAAACAATGTTAATAATTTTTATACGTTACAAGTTGTACGGACAGACAAGATTTGGACATTGAAATTTTTTAGACATGCATGAAAAATGATCCTTAAACCAAAGAAAACTTCAACTATCAAAAGAGTGGGGTCCGTTTCCTGAATAGGTTCCAACCCTTGTCACCTCATAATTATTACGGTCGAAGAAACCGGTCACCGGGGGTGCGTGGTGGAATTTCGAAGATATCACGAAGAGAAAATAGGCCTAACAATATTCAGTCATCGGAGAACGAGTTATTGTTCAACTGTTAACTTTTTGTAGTGTAAGACCTTACACCCTCTTCAGAATCGTGTGAAAAAAAACCAGAGAGTCGCATCACTACACCCAGAGATACTTCCACATTTCAAAGTAGTCCACTAATCAACTGCACCAGTTGACTAGTGCTGCCGGTCTGAAAAATGTGAAAGTTCGCTGATGGCAAAAAATAATGTGAAAAATATGACAAAATGAAGAAAATATGAGCAGTGGTGTGAAAAGGCAAAACTCACAAACTCAAGTAAAAAAGAATCCAATTTTCCATCCTAATTTTTGGCCCAGGACGTATGTGCGTCTGTGGTTAATTTCGCAATATTGAAGCCAAAAAGCTGTTTGACCAGAAAAAAACTCGCTGTCCATAATTGATAGGCGTTAATATGAAGTCGCGCGCATCGTATTGCGCGTAAAATGGGGTGTCCGAAAGTGGGTACGCGAAAAAAGGTGAAAGAAAGTAAAAGTAGTTATGCGAAAAATGTGACAAAAATGAAAAGTAGAGTATGCGAAAAATGTGACAAAAATGAAAAGTAAGAGTATGCGAAAAATTTGAAAAAATGAAAAGTAGGTCTGCGAAAATTGCGAGAAAAAATGAAAAGTAGGTATGCAAAAATTGTGACAAAAATGAAAAGCAGGTATGCGAAAATATGAAAATAATGAAAAGAAGGTATGTAAAAATGTGAAAAAAAATTTAAAATAGGTGACACAAAAAATGAAAAGTAGGTACGCGAAAATAATGGAAAAAAAATGAAAAGTAGGAATGAGAAAAAAGTAGGTACCTGTAGCAGCACCTCTGTACGTTCAAATATCGTTCTCTCTCTCTGCGTCTAGTGATGTGACTTTATGATTTAATTTTCACATAATTCTGAAGAAGAAACACGGCCAGTCTTTAATGCACACTGTTTGCTTCATTAATCCAAAGTAATATTTAAGTACAAGGGACAACAAAAACAGGTTCGCACCTACATTAATATTTCCGAAAAGGAACCTTACCAGACATGGTAACCGATGACGTCACCACATTCGTAGGTGTACCTTTCCGATAAAAGAGTTTTGCACTTTAAAGCTGGACATTGGCCTCAACCCTTAATATAATCATTATTTTTGTTCAAGACGTATACGTCCTGAGGGAATGCCGACTGACTGGACGAGACCAGACCGCTATAATTGATTATCCCAGTAAGCAAGAGTTCCTGTTAGCAAACAAAAACAAAAACAAAACAAAAAAAGAAACAGGTTGATTGGTGGAAGGGAGATCAACAGCCGGCTTGGCTTAAAGCACACCCGGGAAACTCAGCAGATTTGGCGGCAAGCAGGGCGGAGTGCGCGAAAACACGCCTTAACGGTTGGTAAGATAACAACCTTTAGCCTATGAAGTGTGGGTGGGGTGAAAGGGTTGGAATACTTGGCTGCTGAATCATAGAACTATTAATCTTCGCGGCAGTTTCTCGCACGTGATAAAAACTTATTAATTCGGTGCTACAACGCACTGCCCCGTCTTCAGAAGTAAGAATAAAACCTCAAAAAGTAGCAGGCAGCGCTCTTGTTAAAACACACGGGCTCACATGGAGGCAGCCATCTTGCTTGCTGAAGCTGTGTGACGTCATTGGAGGAGTCTACCATGCGGCAGAGAGAGAGAGAGAGGGGTGTAATCTTCTACGTTAAGGTCCCGATTTTTTCCAATGGTAGTACTGAAGTGATTTGTTGATTAACCTTGTCTTTTATCATGAAACTATACAGAGACAAGGATAGCTGTAGTTTTTGACGCGCTCCCAGCTGAAGCCATGGCACCAGAAGGTGAAAGGGACAATTTTGCTGGGTGAATCTCATTTTCTGGTGCGGTGATGCCTGAGAAAGGGCGAAACGGCCAAAAAAAAAAGCCTAAAAGGGGAAAAAAAGGAGCAAAAAGACTAAGATATGGGTGGAAAAAAGTAAAAAAAAAAGAACGCAAAAAAAAAATCCCCAGAAAATATGCCCACCAGAATTTCCGTGCCTTTTTATTATAAGTTGGCCCTGCTCTCTTAGGGATCTTAGTGCACGCTACTGATAGGATCCATAATTTGTAAGCAGTATTTCTACTCTTTACCGCCATTTGCATTTCATTTATTTTTTGTTTTTTTTTCTTTCCAACAAGCTCAGAATTTAGAGCGTTCAAATTTCTTTGCCCAGTTTTTTTTTTATTATTCTTATTATTGAAGAGTTGATTCATAAACTGTACAGCCAATTACAGTGCTGATTTTTATGTTTTATGCCACTCTTTAGAACGCAATTCGAAACAATTTCCGTAGCCCAGGGCCAGAGGAAACGTGTAGCGAGCAGAAAATGACTAGTTGGTGACGTGATTTACAATTATGTAAACAAGGCGCCAAAAAACACGTTTGTTTGCCACAAGTCTTCTGATATACCTGTGTGTTTTTCCGCTTTGGTGTCCAGTTCGCGAACTTTGAATTTGAGAGTTTCCAATTCAAGTCTGGAAAAACAAAACTGATCCCCTTAAAGGCGAGGGATTGATTGGTTATTTTCAGACAAAGATGGAATTGTTCGCTGCAGAAGTGCATACGTATACGCCAACAAACAGAAATAAATTTAAGATTTAAACTTTAAAATTAACGGTTTAAGACAGCATTAGCAGAGCTCACGAAAATAACTCTCAATTCGCACGAGAAATTCGACTGTTAAATGCA
>JAHWFP010138208.1:0-16739 GCA_023313725.1 Lithobius niger | reverse complement strand
GACTGTTAAATGCAGGACTTTAAGATTTGAAATTAACAGTTTAAGACAGCATTAGCAGAGCTCACGAAAATAACCCTACATTTGCATGAGAAATTCGACTATTAGCAATTTAAGATTTAAAACAAACGGCTTAAGATTGACGAAGCAAGCAGTTTGCATTAAAGACTGGCCTTGTGAGGAAACAAGGTAATGCTTACGATTGCATTAGCAGAGCTGACGAAAATAAACCCTCAATTCGCACGAGAAATTCGACTGTTAAATGCATGAATTTAAGATTTAGAATTAACGGTTTAAGAGTGCATTAGCAGCGACCACGAAAATTACACGAGAAATTCGACTTAATGCATGAATTTAATATTTTGTTACACTGGTGTAGCTGCATCAGGGAAAAGGTAATTCGTTTTCTTGTGAGATCATTTCACCCCAGATACGATCACGTAACTAGCACAACAGTTAGATTATTATTTCTTAGCTAGCTGTGACCTTGACAGCGCTATTAACTAAGAAACTTGTACTCCAGAAGATGAGGAAGTTATTAATAAATCCTAACCTATAAAACCTAACTCAATTGTGGCATCATGATGATGTAATTGACCATTAAAACGTCAGGTTGTAATTGAGCAAAAACCCTTTGAATGCTTCAAGCGTATTTACAAATTGACCCTTTTGCAGAACATCTGGATAAAATAGTATCCATAACATAGTATTTTTTTTCTCACCCCAAATGGCTAACTACATAATTATAATACATACGACCTATCAGTCAGGATGCAGCATGGTCTTTTTCAGCAAGAGGATTAACCTTTTTTTTTAACATGGGTCACACACCTCCTATGACATCCTGAACTGGTAAAGGAAGCTTACAAATAGAATATATATATATACAAACATTGCTAACTAAAAACGTAGCGGTTAAGTATTTACAGTATAAGATTAGAAGTAAAGCGATCACAGACATCATCGTCGTTGGAAGACACAATGAATGTTAGTTATGCTATAATTCCCTCCACTCATTGTCGTAATGAAGTATAATTCTTTGCAGTTTCTTGACAGCAGTGTCATAAGAAATAATGAAATCTTTTTAGCCCTGCCATAACATAAGGAAGTTAGTAAAAATATCAGAAGCTGTGCTAGTGGTATGTTTTAGTCTGGTAATGTTCTAAATTGAGCCGGTTCAGTCATACAGGCATTAAATTGCTTCAGCTGACTTAAGGCTCAAAGAAATTAAAAGAAAAAGAAAATTAGTGCAACATCCCGGCTTACTAAGAGTTTTACTATTCCCAAGCGAAATGAGTACCTATGATTTTTTTTTCTTAAGTTGAGATTAATTTATGAGAGGAGGTAATAGTTTGTAGTGGGGTCACCTGACACGACCAATCTCGCAACACTTAAGAAATCCAGGTTTTAATTTTCAGCCCTTAAAATACACAATTTTGAACCTTGCTCGCCTAAAATGACATACCCAGCATGAATAGAGAATGCAATGCAACAATAAAATGAGCTGGTACTGTACTGCATACTTATGTTTCTCACATTTTTATGTTTTTATCTGTAGGCTTATGTTACTCACTTTTGTAAGGTATACGAACTCATTTTATGGTTGTATTTCATCCCATATTTGAGCTGTGTCCGTCACTTCAGGTGAACAAGGTGCAAAGTTGTGTATTTTAAGCGCCGAAAATTAAAACCCGGATTTCTTAAGTACTTTTGAGATTGGTCTCGTCAGGTGACACACTGTAGACTTCTTTTTTTAATGTATGGAAATAAGAAGCTCGTCATTCGAAATATTACACTGTAGGGTCCGCGGCCTATCTTGAGTTCTCCGCAGAATGAACACAGATAATCGATTGTACGTTTTTTAGTAGCAGTGTGCCTTGTTGATATCCAAGATGGTTGCAAAAACAATGGCGGCCGTCGATTAAAGCCCCATCCAGGAAGACGCAGCCGCTCATAAAATACTCGCAGGAATCAAGATACGCCACGCACACAATAATGTTGGGAACATTTTAATTTTTAATTTTTGAAAATTAATTTTGCTACGTTCAATCATCTATTCTCATGCTTGCTTAGTGAGGGGTAAAGAAATGCCTGAAAAGGTTGGATGCTGGGAAAAAAAATGCCAAAATGCACAGAGGTTTACAAACGGTTATGTTTTGATGCTAATAAATTGCTACTTCGAGATGAAGCTTGGTGGTAGGTTTGGCGCAAACCTCCTGTCAGTGTTTAGCAATTTTAATTAATGCAATGGTATTATGAACTGAATAATGGACACACTGAATGAACAGAGTTATAGTATATAAACGGGACCAAGCAATAGCTGCCATGTTTTAGTTTCTAGGGTTTGACGATGGTGCTGCAGTTCGTTAGCGTCGAAATATAAACATTTTATAAACTCCTCTGCATTTTTATCTTTTTACCTGCGATGCTTATTTGCACGAGTCAGCTCAAGTTTGAACTATAGTGAAAATTTTATAAATTAAAAGCAGTTCAGTAGGCGGGACCAGTCATTATTTAGCGCCAGGGATGGAGGGGTGGGGACGTGCCATGGATTTATTTCTCTCTAGGAGGGGTCATACATTTTGTAGGTCTGTCAAGGTGGGACGGTTGTAAAATAAAAATAAAAACTATGTACAAACTATAGGAAAAAGTATTTTTGGGACCTCAAAAATGACACTTTCAGCAGTCAAAATTTCTAATAACGCCTCAACTTCTGGCACCCAGACCCCCCCCCCCCCCATACACATCCCATGAGTTTTTACACGATTTTGACATTATTTTTCGTGTTATCCGTCAATACCTCTTTAAAACTACGTCATAAAACAGCTTACACATCGTGGGATCTTTATTATTCATTTTGCTCGTGTTGATGTTGTGAATGGTATGGGCATGCTACCTCGAACTGCCTTGGTAGGCTAGGGCCAAATATGAATCCTTTACATCAAAAGTTATTCTGCCATCATGAATCCTGAATCTCGGTCCAAAGGTGGTGAAGATGTCTTTGAATCTTTTCAAAAACGTACTTTAAGTTATGGCTTCTTTCTGCACAATTAGGTACCTGTCGTTGTGAAATGCCAATTATGGTTAACCTGACAAGGCATAAGAAACTTGCTTTTTGGATCTTGGATGAGGGGTCGTATTTTAGAAGCTTGGGAGGGAGAGGGGGTTCATAAAAAAATTGGAGGTCATAGTTTCAATTTCTCCTCCCCCTCCCCACCAAATTTAAATAATGACTGGTCCCTGAGGAGAGGCACAAACCCGAGGATGCGAACCTCCAGTCTTAGCCGAGATGTTGCGCATAATAGGCCAGAAAACATCCCATAGCTAACAGCTAACGCTAGGCCAAACTTTAAAAAGATGTCTCTGACAGAGCATTACAGGCTGAAATGTTTAAACCCCATTTCTGTTGAAATTAAATTAAGTGCTACCTTCTTCCTTTCGTCATTGCAGGGCATTGTTGTTAGTCATTGATGATTCTGGCTGTGATCACTTTATGTTAACCTTACCCTGTTTGAAATAGACAATTGGCATAATATTTGCATAATCGCCAACGTCATTTCTCACTGACGTTGGTACCTCTGTTAGTTATCGTTGTTATTAATTGTGTGTGTCACTAAATATCAATACAAACTTCTCGACTGGTTTGGCATCTGCAGGATGTTAACGAATAATTTTAAACATGTTAAACAAAGACACAGTACGATTTCTGCATTCTGTTCTCCACTTGATTGAAAAACCTCGTACGGGAAGTACATTAATAATGTTCCAACTGCATTCATCATTATTGCGGTACAAAAAAATTAGTTAATTACAAACGGGAAACTTCCTACAGGCTGTACAGCTTGGTTGAATATTTAGGGCAATGAGGAAACGAAATACGCGCTTTTATTTCAGATGAAGCCTCAGGAAAAAAATACATAATACTTTAAAAGTGTGGCATCCTTTCTTCTGCACTGCATACAACAGTTGAAAAATTGTCACAGAAAATGTTGGTGTCAAAGGACACCGTGTATGAAGTGCGAGTGATGGTTTAAAGTTTTCGATTTGGTAAAATTTGGGTCGAGTTTTTCGGTTTGCGTATTGATATCTTAAATCGTGTTAGTAGCTGCAATTAGTAACAAATCATTATGTACTAATTATGCAAATTGTCTACTTGAATATATAGTTACATAATATATACAACAGAACACGAACAAGGAATTATTGGAGTATGCAAATTCCAATGACATTATGACAATGCAAATTCCAGTGAAAGAAATTGACATGCATTGTTACTACTATTTTATGGCAACGCAAAAAGCTCTTAAGTAAAATAATTTAAAACTAACTGTGTGATGGTCACATACCTTGCCGTTATTTTGTTACAAACCTCGTTGATATAACAAGTCCTTTCTATCATGTACATATATCTATTTACACAGTTCAATTTAATCCACTCTGCATTATAATTTATCTTCAATAAATTAATTGTTTGCGACAGATTCAGATTCAATAACAAGCCGCAATTTCAATGACAAATCGCAATTCATTGACAAATCGATTCGATGACAAATTGCATTCAAGTGATTTTGGAGGAAAAAATAATCTATGTAACATTGAAGTCATCAGTACGTGCCAGAATAAAGTATGAACATTCCGATGTACATAAACACCAAAATTAATACTACTGAAGTAGCATGAGGAATGATAATTCGAAAATGCTGAACAAGTTGTAACTTCCACATTGATTTAAATGGTGGTATGCATGAACAGATGTCGGGCACACATACAAATAAATTACGTTGAGTAAAAGTATGTACTTGTGTTTAATTGTATGTATTTCTGGCTAATGTTACGAATTATCACACAATTTCGTACTAAGAAACAGCAGCCAAAATGAAATGATAATGTATTATAATCGGTGAGTAATCTATGGAGGAACGTTGTATAAATTTATACATTATGTTACGGATAAATCACTAAAGCCATGCAACACAGAAGCATCATTAGGAAAAAATTCTGTGACATCTCCATTAGCAGTACTGCAAGTAGCACACAGCACAACATATACTGCGATGAAATTTAAGTGTGCTGGAAATAATCCTGCCTTTTCGGTTTTAGCCGACTTACTGCGAATATCACACAGTTACAAGTCTGCGATGCTGATGTTGGCCACAGGACAATAAGGTTAGCTCTGCAAGATGTCCTTTAACAGTTCCCAAGACGCTTTTGCTGTTTTCCGGATCCCCAGAAAAGGCACACTCTGTTATCATCACGTATAGTACTCAAGAGATCAGATTATAAACAATTCAACACTAAAAACATCGGTGTACACATCTTCTGTAACCCTTAGTCTTGCGTATGAAGTACCAACACCTTACCGTACACGCCTGCCGTTTCCGCCGCCTTTCGGAATCTACAGAATAAACAAAAGAGCGTTAGACATGTATCAATACAACGTTAAGTCCCTGTAAGAAAAAAAAAAGTTAGCAACAAGTTCATCAAAGTATCGTTTGTAATAATTTATAGGCTGGTGGCCTCATGTCCTTCAAAGCATCCACATCCGTTGCAAATCCAAATACTGTTGTTTCTTGGGTTTAATAATGTGGGCTGCTGGACTCAATTAAAAATAATTATTAAGCAACGCTTCCATTTTTCTTCTGCCGACGTAGGGGTTGAGAACAGCGGATGACCGCCGAGAAAAGCCTATTGGAACTTCGGAGCACCATGAAATCTAGAGAAAGAAACAAAAAAGTATGTTTTAACAATGGCAATCAAAGAACATGTTTTTAACGAGAGAAAGCTGCATGCTGGTGAGTAGTGAGTGCCTCACAGGGTGCAGAGAGGTCCAGGAAAGTGTAGCGCCGACTCTTCATTTACAAAAACCTACACTTTTTTTCAATTCTGCTGAATCAGCAATGAAGATCAGTGCGGAGTCCTCATGGACCAATTTACCAGACTTATGTTAATTGCTGAAAATGAACACGACTAATGCTTTAACACAGAACAAAACCATTTCTCAACACATATTCATGCGGTAGCGTGTTCAGTAGATGAGTTTCTCTTAAATATTGTAGGAGAAAAAAAAAAGCCAAGAATGCTACATAAAATTTCTAACGACGTATTGAAAAAATACATTTTTCGTCGTATTAGGTTGCTGTAATAAAAATTACATGGCAAAGCCACACGTCACCTACTGTTAGGTGGTAAACTAAATTCCGGAAAATAAATTTCTTAAAGCATATTCCCTATCATTAAAAATCTGAAACTGAAAAATTACAGAAGAAAAATTGTAACGCAAAGTAAATACTAGCCCTAAAGGGGACCACCCCATGACAATGTAAATATCCTATTTAGCATACAGCCGCACTTGCAACTTGGCTTTCCAAGGGGGGGGGGGGTGGCTCTCGATTTTCGCCAATCTTTCTGCCTCTTCTGAGAGGGAAAATTGCGGTTTTTTTTTTTACTTTTTCTTCTCTTAAATATACACCATTCAACAGTTTGTGACTTATGGCTTTGCCATGTAATTATTATTATAGGAACCTTGTTTGAAATTTTATGTAGCACTCTTGGCTTTTTTCTTCTATAATCTGTGACGTGTGCTTTCAGCAATTTTTTTTTAAGCGGGCACTAGGGTGGACCACAATCATTTCACAGGTAAAATTCCACCTTAATTCACAAAGATGTTCGCACATTCCATGTTGCTTTTGTAGGACAAAGTTATGTTTTAGTGTGTATGCAAATACAAATACGCCAAATCGCTATTTTTTGGGTAATATTGGACACCTTTCTCATGACCAATAATGCAGAGGTATTTCACCTTTTATTTAACTTTTTCGCTGAATTGTGAAGCTCATTCATTTAGTTGGTGCAACGGAATAAGGAATGTGTTCCAAAAGCAGTTATGAAGTCCTTGGCTAAGAGGGGAAATGGAAAGACAAGGCCACTACGATACATCAAAGTCATAACATGACGAGCAAGTATTAAATAGATAAGGGGACATCTAGCACTCAGCATATAAGCACATGGTTATTAAAATCAGTCAAGTTCTCTGCTGTCATATCTTAAATATGGAGGTGGATGCTTGACTTGACCAGAGTGTATTTAAAATTCAGTATTTTATAAAAAATACTAAACTTTAATTCACTGGCGAAGTAAAGTTTTCATCTTCGTGTTTACCTACTCGACATTGACCACCACATCATCATGGTTTCTTATTTACGGCCATCTTTGATGCCATACTGCATATGATAACAAATACGTCAATCGCGCATGTTATTATTGACTAATTTAAATACTAAATCACAAATAAGCCACCAATGAAAATCATACATTACATTATTTATGCCGATTAGTGTTTATTTACTTTAAATAGTAGTACGCATGCGCATGCGTTTACTATTATATGGCACCTGCGTTTTCCGTACAAACCAACTTTTCCTTTAAAAAGGGGTCGCAGTTTCTCAAGTAAATGTTGAATATTGCTATACCCGGACGCCTTGGTGCTTGGGGTACAGATGTATTCGACTGCTGCATGGGCGGTACTGGAAATCACGAATTCCCAATTTTGAAAGGGAAATTAGAACTAGGTGATAAACTGCTACCAGTTTAGTTCCAGGAATTGATCCAACTACAAGTGAATCAACCTTGCATTAGTGAGTATGGTTCATCCAGTTGACAAGGTATCCTATGAAACTGATGTTTTTAAAACATGATTTTTATCTTTTGATGTTGTGTTTAATGGCCCCTTGCAGTGAGTATGGTTTATACAGTTGACGATTGTATCCTACGATACTGAGACGTGATTTTTAATGACGTGCCCTCTATCAGTTAACATACGGTAAGGTGTTAGGTGTTCCACCTGGGAATCCTTTCTTACCGTTTTTTGCTCATTTTAATGATAAATCATTATTTATTATTATAGTATATTAATTACTTGGACTAATGTGAAATGTAAATTAGGACAGTGCCATAATTTTATATCAGCTACGATGTACATTACAGTCATGTTAAATATAGTTATCAACACGCGTGGTTAACCATGTTAAGTAGTTGGCAAACACACATAAATTGGATAACCTAATAGAACTGTCGAAGAGTCACTTCAGGAAAGATAAAATTGAAGATAAACGGCCAGATTGGTTGATTACAATTACAGCGGAATATTAAATGCTAAGTATGAATTTACATGTTTCTGCATATAATAAAATTATTGGTTCTGGTCTATTATATTTATGTACATTTTGACAGGAACTAGTATTTAAAAAATCCACTTGTCTGAAAATGATGGTAAGTTTACTCTAGGGCCGGCAATGTGCCAAGTGTTGGAGTTTACAAATGTTGACAGTAGTTTGGGAGTAGTTTATTACTTAAAGTGTGCGCGGCCTATCTTGAGTTCGCTGTAGAACGAACACTGATAATCGATTGTACGTTTTTGGTAGCAGAGTGCCTTGTTGATATCCAAAATGGTTACAAAAACAATGGCGACCGTCGATTAAAGCCGCTCCCTACTGGAAGACGTAACCGCTCATAAAATACTTCCAGGCCTCAAAATACGCCGCGCACATAATAAGTCCTGTTCAAAACTCTGGTACACGTTCTGTCACAAGGTTTACCACACTTGTATGGTTTGTTTCTCCGTTTTTGGCTATGATGTTCGTTTCTCTCTTCTGTTTTTCCCCTTAACCCACTAACGTTTGATATTAACCCTAAAACCTGTTCTTCAGTTGTATTTAAAATTCAGCTGTAAATTTGAGTACGTGTTAAAAATATATGTGCTAAAAAATGCTATCGTTTCGCTGTCGTTTTTTTTCTCTCCAATTTTTCTTTAAGTTTCGTTTTTTTTGGAGGGGGGGTTGAGAGGAAGAACTCGTATCTACCGTTAAGGTCACCAAGCTCAAACCACTTTTAAACGGGGTCAAGGAAATGATGCCAGCACAAATAGTGTGGGAAAAGAAAGGGTGGAAAAAGAAAAAGGAGAAACAGAGACGAGAGTGCGAGAGATGAATTTATTTGGCAGCGACAGGGGCTGACCCAAGGGCACAGGTGAAATGATTGTTTTGCTGATGAGCGACACCCACACAAACACACACAATTAGCATAAATAACAGGCTCGCAGCAAGATTATCACGTTTAGCCTTTCGTATATACTGTTCTTGCACGGAATATCAGATAAGTGGGAATTCCACAACACGAATGACGATGAATACCAATTTTAAAATCACTGTAAAAGTTTTTTTGCAGCTTACCCAGCATCACCACAGTGTTTGCACCTTCGCTCAAGATGAGTATACGGCCATAAATCGTAAAATCTTGGGTTTTAATACTTCGACCTTGCAAACCCTTCTGACCCTTTCCACGAAATTACTAAGTTAGTGCTGTTTGATACCGCACTGCAAAAATGGCGTTGTGAGTTACAAAACCTACGTAATCCTAAAACCCGTTATAAGGATGCTGTGAGCCCGTGGGAAGATATGGGATGCTGTGGACCCATTGTGAGGTTTTATTCGTGTTAACGTCTTCAAATGCATCGTCTAAGATCAGTATTTCATCGACGAGTCTTCGCAGAAGTTGCATGTTTAAAAGTCTACGGAACACAGACATCAAAACATCTATAGGTGTTGTAAACCAAAACGTCCATATTGTCATAAATCAAAACTTCTATACAGGTGTGGTAAACCATAATGGCTAAAACACCTTGGAAGTTGTTTTGGGTAATTTGTCGTGCTGAAGATAGGCCACACACACTTTAAAAACAACAGAAATGAAACTGCACTAAAGCTAGGAATTACAGGAAACCACATTACAATTCATCAGCAAGTAAGCAAATTTAATCCATCAAAATGGATGAAAGATGTGATCAGTCCAGGTCCATATGGGCAACCCTGGAGCCCAAGTGCTATGACGTGTTAAAAACGCCCCCCAAACGCAGTCCCTGTTTGGGGGGGGGGGGGGTTGACATTATAATAGTGCGAGCCTAGTCTAGTCATTTTAAGACAGCTATGAAATGATCAGGGGAGGAACCAAATTTTAAGACCTACCAGGAAATTTAAACGAAGAAAAATTCAACAACAACAACAACAACAAAATTCACATGTAACTACGTAAACGTAAACTGAAAAGGCTCTCCTTACGAATCTACGAAAAGGTCCACGTGCCATTGGTACTCTAGCCCCGATATGGCCAGTCCGGCCTTGATCGAGCTTTACTCTACGACAGGTTGCAGTATAATCGAAAACGTCGCTAAATTATATTTATTGTTGTTTTTTTTTTCGTGCATTGCAGAAAGCAAAACTGAGAAAACCTTAAAAATCCAAAATTCTAGCCTTTAAGGGGATATGCTGTTTTTTGTTAACCTGGATTAACCTGTAGAAATTACAGTGTTGTAAAACGTTGAAGATAAATGGTATATCCCGTATTACGATAATATAGGCCTTCAGAAATATTCTAAATACAAAATGAACAATTGAAAACATGCAGTTGGATACCGGATTTACTGCATAACCAATAAATAGGCCTAACTGTTGGTTACAGCATATAAAAAGGAATTTAACTTTTTCCGTTTTTCGCACCATTTCTTCCCACTACATGCCGTTGCCAAGCAACTATGTTAAGCTTAATGGAATGTTTGTTACTTTTGAGAATATAATTAAAAACGGAAGCATACAAATTAAATTCACACAGCTCCTTGCTTAATCACAATATCGAGTTGTTGTTAAGTTTTTGACACAGGCAGTATAAGGAAGACTGCATATTAGTTTAATTTATTTATAAAACAGTCAGTATGAGCCATGGATACAGTTATACACAAACCAATAAACAACTAATTAGGTTTTACCTGGATATTAAAATAATTATTTTAATCTGTTAACGTCATTATCTCGCCATAACCTTTCGTTATACAGGGTGGGTCAGAAAGGAAGGGGCACCTTTGGCAATCACAGACGGTTAATGCTAGGGCAGTGAAACTTTGCGTGGTATGTAGGAGAATTTACGGAGGGTCCCACTAACCATTTGTCGATCTCTGACCTAGACGCAAATTCTCAAGGTCATCAAGGTGCCAAGGTTCCTTAATAACCTTTTAAAGGAATACTAAACCCTCACTTTTCCAATTTTTTTAATGATAGCTAAGACCCTAAAAACCCCTTCAAAACTTATAAAATGTCGCTTGCCTTCCTACTGACTTACGTCGTAATAAATTAAAATAAGTGCGTTTTTTAAGACAACCAACCAAACGTAGCACCACGATAGCTCGCCACTATAGAGGTTTCGTGAAGCAGCGTGACGTCAAAACCATAACGGAAGTGGGAAGCGCATCCTTCCCATCGTGCAGCACGCGCGACCACTCTGTGCTTGTAAACAAACATGGCTACCAACAACGCTGTCGCTGTCAATTCGTTATCAGTTTGAACGAACCTGTTGCAAGTGGTAAACGGAAGGCAAAAAGATGCGAGATCGCTAAGAAAACACCAAAGAATCCAGAAGACCCGTGGGATCCCGCCAGCGATGACCTGTCGTGGTGTAGATGCCAGAAATGCCCGCACTACGAGCGTCCCAGGCGATGCCGTTTTGTTTCTGGCGCACGCGCAGGTCACGCAGACAGGTGGAAGGCGCCGTTAAATTAATGACGTCACGACGCGTGGTGGTTCAAACGGGATTTTCTCCAGAGCTTGTGCATCGTCTGCTTAAATCAGGTAGTTTACAAATTTGTACGGCTTAAACACTGACACCCATTGACGTCGGATACCTGTTAACATTAATTCCAGTATCTAAACTATCGATAAAAAAAAATTCATTGTTGGAGGGTTTAGTATTCCTTTAACCTTGCTTCGTGGACCACCATTGTAAATTAGAAACTTGCAGACATTGGCAAGGCATGGCCTTTGAAAAGAACGGAACGAAATTCGCTACGTCAATTTAGGAATTACGCAAATTACAACCATATCATTCTGTTTTGCTGACCGAGTGGCTTTCTTGCCAAACAGTTGTGTGCCTTTAGACACACCACTCACAGATTGGTAATGGTGTTGTCAGGATGATACACAAATACATTCGTCGTGGACAGTTAGGGAACAAAATCTGGAAATGTCAACATAAGGTATGGACAACTTTAGTTTTATTTTCTAGTTGACAATAGTGACTCAAAATTATGCTAATTTGCACAATATGCTGCAACTTGGAACGCCATTCTGCATACACGTCTACTTAAAGACCTTGACAATAAATGTAGGAGGTTTTAGAAATCTGTAACGTGTCGAGTCATGGGTATGTCGTTTGCTGTTTGTTCCCAAGGAGCTGTTCACAAATTACGTAACACTTTTTTCTTGCAGTTAAACTCCCGTATCCCCTTGTAACACCAGTGTAACACTTGGCATCACCCCCCCCCCCCACTTGAAAATACATAACATTTTCGTACCCCCCCTCCCCCAAGCAATTGTATACATTTTTTTGGGATGAATTCGTTATTACAGTCTGTACTTAGTATCAAATAACCAGTGACATTGGATAAAAAAAAACATATTAAGTTATACACAGAAGTCTGAAAAATTATTTAGTTAACAGAATTTAGCAAAGAAATTTAGAAAAAAAGTTAATGAAAAATACTTTATCAAAAATGTGTGTGTTACGCAACACTTTCCCTCTGCCCCATCACAACATATTTGCTCAATCCTCCCTCCTCCCCTCTCCTCCCCCCTCCAGGCGTTATGTAATTTGTGAATGCTTCTCCAACCAGGCTTCACGTATTTTTTTTTGTGGACCACCGGACTGTATTTCACACTCACTGTTTGGCAGAAAGCCATTCGGTCAGCAAAACAGAACCATGCTTGTAATTTCGTAATTCCTAAACTATTGTACCGAATTTCGTTTAGTTTTTTTTCAATGGCCGTTCCTCGCCAATGTCTACAAGTTTCTAATTTTGATTGGAGTTCTATGTGACATGGTTAAAAAGTTAGCATCCTGATGACGCTGAGAATCCACATCAAGGTCAGTGATCGATACATGGTGAGTGGGACCCCCGTTAATTCACCTAACCTAACGTAACGTAACCTATAGTGTCCGCAGCCTATCTTGAGTTCGCCCAGAACGAATACAGATAATCGATAGTATGTTTTCGATAGCAGAGCACCTTGTTGATATCCTAGATGGTTACAATAACAATGGCGGCCGTCGATGAAAGCCGCCCCCTCCAGGAAGATGTGGCCGCTCATAACATACGCTGCGCTCACAATGCAACACTAACGGATCAGAAATAAAGTCGATTTAAACACAATCACCACTAGTGGGTGCTAAGTAACTGAAAAGAACTGTTTACGAAAAAAAAATAAGCCCCCTCCCTATGTTCCCCTACATACCACGCTAAGTTTCATTGTCCTGTCTTTCTGCCCCACACTGTACATCTATGACGTAAATGGTAAACTTTTCTGACTTCGTGACTTTTCTGGGAAAAACCGTCCGAAACAGCTTTTTACCGCACGGCTATATTACATACTTTGGAACCCTTGGCCAGAATAAGCTACCCATACTCCATCCTGAACTTAATCAAAAGTATTCCTCAAAAATTGTGAGTTTCGTGGCCAGGGTTGTGTGGACACTCGTTAACTTCAATTTGTTTGTTTTCCCCCTTTCATTTTAACCATTCTTTCTACCCTATACCTTTTTCTATCTTTCAAAGAATTTCCGTCGTTTTTATGTTTAGCATTGGTCACACATTCACCACATTTTGTCCGAGCATTTCGTTTTTGACGATTCAACACGTGTTATCACTCGAAATTATGCTGCAGCCGTAGGCCCATAAAATTTCAGCTGTCACATTTCGCCCATCATTTGGCGTGAAAAGGCCTTGCCAGTTTATACGTTCCTCAATTTCAAAGTGTGTCACATGAAAAGTGTCGTGAAAGAATGACGTTTGCCACCTTGTTGTCAAAAGAAAGGTAAAAAAAAAAAACCCATTTCAAGTTGAAAGCCATGAAAACCAAGGTTGAGAAAGGTATAAAACTGATCAAAACATCATATAAAAAAAAAAGTACAAAAATAAAACGAAACAGCGTCTTCTTTGTGAACGAAGAGCTAAAACAAACAGCTTTTTAAGAGACCTTGGTCTCATGGCTTGACTGAAAAAGCTAAAACCGGAAGAAAAAAAAGAGTACTTGGGGGAAAAAAACCATAATAAAACCCAAAAGTGGGTTCTCAAATGCATCGTAAGTAATCGAAAAAAAAAATGAATTAAATATATCAAAAATTGTTAGTCAGATCCCTAATCCTAGAAAGGCTCCATTTTGTTCGCATCGTAAATTCATAACTTCATAAACATCGTAAACATTTTGTGTTAAACACTGACTATTAATAATTCGGAAATAAAATCAGATGTCAATCTACGAAAAATTCTCAGCCATAATACCTAGAGTGCTTCTATTAAATGTTTAATTTGTGTGTTTTAGCACTCAACTCCATTCCAACAAATTTTCCTCGACCTTCCGACTCGGGGATATTACATCTGGAAAGGAGTTTCGTGCTAAAACACACAAACTATCGATGTTGTAGAAGCACTTGAGGTATTATGACCCCAATTTTTTTTTGGGGGGGGGGGGGAGGTGGAGAATTTTATTAGTAATATTAAAAAAGAAACAGTTCCATTGGAATTAGATTTGACGGGAACAGAGAATTACTCGATAATACTGTTGAAAATAAAAATATAACTGGTAATTTTTTGTAGCAGACCAACATATTGGCTACCATGTGACCCGTATGGTTACGTCGGGTTTAGAACTTTACACTCCTAATAAAGTGTAAGTGGTAAAGATCAATAATAGAAAAAGAAAAAAGCCATCATCAATAGCCATAAGTACTAGAAATAACGTAGTACCGTAAGCCACCTTTATGCACTTCCTTTTCATTCGAGTGACGTGAAATGGATTCCAACTGTGGGGAACCACTCCGTCTCTAGATCACGGCCGTACCGCTTTTACCGATATGGCATAAAGATAACTCACTGAACACCTTTATGCCAGTGGATGGGTAGCCATACAGGTGTAGGCGGTAGTGCAGTTATCTGGTGAGCGACCGGTTCCATAGTTGATCGTCACTTGAAAGAAACGTAAGTGAATAAATGTGTCTTACTGTACTACGTTATTTCTAGAGTGGGCATAGTTTTCGTTGATGGCTTATTTCCCCTTTACTTTTGTGTCATTTACATCAATTTGTATCTATTTATGTTAAGTAGTCTCCCGGACCAAATTTGCATCAGTTTTGTCCTTCTTGGGCAATTAAATGTTTGTTTATGTATTTACGCATGTATTTGCATTGGTGTCAATCAACTAACATGTCGATGGTTGTGAAATCACTGACAGCTAACAAGATTCTCAGGTGAAACTTGGAAAAAAAAATAAGGATAAAACCCGAAATACGCTACAAAGCCAACATGGGTTGCTTTTTTTTAAAGAAAAAAGCCTGTTTTTTTTTACCAAACTCTCCTTTGTCCCCATCCAGTGGCGCGAATAAATAGTTTTTCCGGGGGAGGGGGGAAGGAGGCGTTGCGTGTGTCATTGTCCCCGCCTTAAATGCAAATATAGAGATGTTTCATCAAGTCGGCAAGCATTATTACAACAAATTTGAGCCATAAACCAGGTGTAGCGCAAAGTTCACGAAACGTCTCTGGAGAGAAATAGTAGATGGTTATGTAAACTAATTTTAGGGGTGA
Organism: Lithobius niger; assembly: GCA_023313725.1. Lineage (NCBI taxonomy): Eukaryota > Metazoa > Arthropoda > Chilopoda > Lithobiomorpha > Lithobiidae > Lithobius > Lithobius niger. The sequence continues at coordinate 1,066 of JAHWFP010138208.1, read as the reverse complement.
CCAAAGTCATCAAAGTCCAATCTGATCCTAAATAGCGCAAAAGTATTTGATTAGGGGGAAAAAAACCGACGATGCAACACTGTATTATTTGTAACGAACGATCTTCCTTACCTGACGATGTTTGTTCACTTTGGCTTTCACTTAGCGTACTAGAACTATCACTACTTCCTGTTGACGAAGAAGTCCTTGTGTGGGCAGCGCCCTCTTCTTGATGGTGGGTTGAAGAGGAGGAGGAATCGCCACTTTCGTCTTTCTCAGCTCGTTTTTCGTCCAGCACCAAATCATCTTTATTTAGATGAGCCGCTAAAGGCGAGTGCTGATGCTTCTCGATAAACTCTTCGTCCCCCGGATGCCGAAGAGCTTTTTCCACCGTCGATTTTTCGTCGGCCGTGGATTGGAAGTCTTCACTTTTCATATCCGGCGTAGTCTTTTCGTCAGACAATTCCGTGAAGAGATTTGCCTTTGGGTCTTCTGGGATGTCCTCGTCTTGTTGCTTGTCTGACGTGAAATGGCTTCTGTCATCCATTCGTTCACTGAAAAAAGTATGTAACGATTGGAAAATTAAACAAACAAATGTTAGATTGCCTGAACGGGAAGTTCAGTTCAGAGCCCTGCACTTTGTCTAGGGATTTAAAGTGTGTCCGTTATCCTGTTATTTTAAGCTTATTAATACTTAATACTAACTTAGGTGTATTTCTTCATCACAATATTTACCAACATAAACACCAAAACTAATATTTTGTGGAAGTGAAGGGAATTAAACGTTACAAAGCCGCTCCTGGAGGTGGTAAAATCCCACAAGTTCAAAACATACACGAAATTTTAATTTTCGAAAGGTACAGGCCTTTCTTGGTCACCTACAACAAATAAACAACAAATAATAACGTAAGATAATTAAGGAAAATTGGAAATTAGCCAATAGTGAAAATCATAGACTAGAAATAACGTAGGTCAGTAAGTGACCTTTATGCACTTACATTTCGTCGGAGTGGCATGACCCGGATTCGAACCGGCTACCCAGTTCGCCCCCAGATTACTTGCATAGCGCCTTAATCGCTATGGCCAC